>AYEL01090973.1:0-242398 GCA_000484575.1 Olivierus martensii | reverse complement strand
ATATAAATTCTTTATCCATTTTTAAGCTTACTGATTTTATTTAGGCCTGATAACTCTTCTTGATATCATGTGCATCAATAAAGGAAATGATTTTTTTTCCAGAAGAAAAATATGTTTCTTGCAGATTTTCTTTTAATAGAAGCGCTTCGCTCTACTTTATGAGAGGGTTCTCTTTACTTTTACATCACGTGTAGCCATTATGAGCCGTTTCCCATACCAAAAGACTTTCTCCCCTTCGAGAATCATAATTTTAAATCCTTCTTCAAACATTCTGAAGTGTTACATGTTGTAAAGACTTCCCTGCTGCACTTCTAAATTGTCACTACTTTTAACCTCGTGAGGAGCAGCTATGAATCATAAAGAAGCTCCGAAATTTATTAGATGGGAAAAGTATGTAAATAGGGCCTCCCTTTCATTTTTTTGCGAAGGCTCTAACATTTTGTTCACCAATCTATTTGCTTTCGGTACTCCCACCTGTTGAAGAAGGCCTTTGAGTGAGTTGTTGTCACAATAATGTCATCATCTTGGACTGCTACACTTTGCATCTTACAAATGTTCTTACATTAATGATTATTGAAGAATCTAAGATAAATATATAAATTCTTTATCCATTTTTAAGCTTACTGATTTTATTTAGGCCTAATAACTCTTCTCGATTTCATGTGCATCAACAAAGGCCCCAACGTTATCGGAATTTCTATTCTGAATGAGTATTTTTTCTTTCTCCAGATAGTACAAGAATGATCATGTTAGAAGTACGCTTAACCAATTCAAGAAGATATATTTACCTATAGGCCTCATATCTTTGCTTTTTACATCATAAAATCCTCATCAATTGTTAGGAAGAGCTACATAAAACAATCCATCAAACCAGCATGAATAAGGGCGACAGAATAACTTTCCCTCTTTTTCAATGGGATCTTTTCAAATTCCAGTTTGTAACCTTTCTTTCTTTTTTCGGAAACTATCCCTGGGCCACATTAGCATGACAGCGCCTCTTTTTTACTATCGATCTTCTGTAAGAATCCCACAAAAGCCAGGAAAGAAACGTGTTCGGAAGCAACAAAGAAGTGAGACAATTTTCATATTTATTTTGACATTTTTATCTTTAATTTGTGGGCCGAGTAGTACGAATACCACTTCAGAAGATTAACTCTTATAGATCATCTCGGTAAAGTGAAAGCATTCAGTAAGAAGAACAATGGATCTTATCTGAAGGGCCCTCGTGTACAACCTCTTAACTTGATGAGAATTTTGTACAATAAAAATTTACTTTTATGTTATTTTGGAAGCATCTGAACCCTATATTTTGGAAATATCCAAAATTTCAAGGTTATTTTTAACACTCTTCAGATCTCTAGATAAATATAACGCCTTTGAATTGGTAATTTTTATGGTCACAACATGTCTTCTAAAGAAAAAACCAAGCTATTTATATGAACTTTCAAAGTATTTGAATTAAAAAAGATCTTTCATTCATCAAGATATGCTGAAGTTATTAAGAAATCCCTTATTACTTCAGGTCAAATTAAAATTTTTAATCAAATTTTAAATATTTTTGTGCGTCATTAAAGCTGTAGAAGAGCGTGGAAAAAAATTACAGATACGGAATTAATCCTTTTGATAGGGGGAAAGAGCTTTTATCGAAGATGTAATGACCTATAATGGCAATTTTAAATGTTAGAATTTCCGCTATTTCGTTACAGAAACGGCAATTACCCAAAGGGGGCCTAATTGTCTCTTAATGAACGTCGCCCCTCTGAAAGGAGGGGGGCCATCCGTCATCGGTCGCCACCGGTGACTACTGTCACTGGTTCGTGTCCGAATGGTCATTTAGACCTCGTAATGATCGATAAGATCGCAATTCCAGCAGAAAATCCGTGTTTAATGTCCCTAAACTGACTCTAAGCTGGAACCATGGCTTGATTCGCAACCAGAATCTGAGCAAAAGGGTAAAGATTATAACAGTGTCTGAAAGTTGAGAGCGTAGATTAATTATAACGCGAGGCTAGAAGAGGCAATAACATTATCATCAACTTATGCCTCAGATATGGTAAAATAAGCGTAAATAGAAAGTTAAATTATGGGGTAAAATGAAACACTTTATAAAATGGCGTTATTTGTAGTATCACATATTTGGGATGGCTAAAATTTTATTTATTACTTAATTGAGCTCAAATTCTGTGGCATATCATCTAAATTATTATTTATCCATAATGGTGGAAAAAAAATAAAATTTTAAAGAAAGTCTTCTTGTTTTCTTTAATATTCATTGTCAGAAAAAACCCCATTTTAATATACGTGAGGATAACAGAAAACAATCTATAAATTGATGGAATGAAGCGCAGTATAAAATGGTAGATAAAGAATAAAATAATTACAGAATGATTTACTATACCATAGTTATCAAGTAAACAGAGTATAGTTGCAAAAAATAATAAAAAATAAGCATAATAAATGGAAGCAGAAAAACGTGATTAATGATGATAAAAAATGTGGTAAATGTTTTAATAAAACTAAAAAATATATTAGATTTATCCAGAAGATAGTGTCGCAAACTAAGGGGTAAAACGAGACAGACAGCAATAAAATATGATGTTGAGTTTTAAACTAAGATGGATAATTTTAATAAAAGTATTATACAAGTCATACATTGCAAATGTTTAATTATTTAACTCTGTTGATTAGTATGCCTTAGCCAGGAAGTGTGGCAAAGAAAAATAGCAAACCCTGGAAAAAGGGGACTAAACAAGTGTTTATCAATAAAGAAAAACCTCCTAAAAGAGTAATTCTTTACAAAAGAGGCACAGCAGCGTGCATAGCAAAGATAGTAGCAGAGCAGCAGCGAGTGCTACCTTCCCAAACGCTTGGCCACGCCCCATTAAGCAGCTAGGAAGCGAAGGTTTTTACTCGTCACGTAGACGGAGAAAATTTTGAAATATGAGGCTCTCCTGTCCGAAACAACAGTATCAACTCGAAGACCTAAGTCTATAAGTGGTTAGGAGCGGGAGACCACATCGCGTTCCGTAAACATCACGCCACTCCGTGGGGACCATACCTGGCACGTGGAGATAACGCCCGTTTCTGCCCCTATTCCCCACCCCATCCATCACGTGGTATTAGAAGACGTGCCTTGAGCAACACTTTAATTTCTCTTTCAATTATTAAGAATACGACATGTAAACTTTTCTTTGGTACAAGTAGGACCTCAAAATTGATCGTAGCTCTTATAAGTGACACAAAAAAAAAATTCGGTAGAGAATACAATATGTTCCTCAATTTCGGGAGCGAGAATAATATTTTTTATACTGATTTAATACTACGATTTATGTTCCTTACTTTTTCAATTGTTGCTTTTTCTTTGAATATGCAATCAAGACTGGTACACATTATGTTTATTATGTTTACTCATAAATTTTCACTAAAACTACAACATACTTTGTACATATTAACTCATACAAGAGAGGTATAACATGGCCACACTACACGGCAACTCTTTTTTTGAACAAAACTTGGCTAATAGCTTTAGGCATCATATTTATCTCTCTACCTTATTTTCGATAGTGATGGATTTTATGTATGCCTTCCATATCCTAAAATAAACAAAGGATGTAATTCACGAACAAGTTTAATCTGTTGATATTCCGTAGAGTAGAGAATAAAGGATGTTCCTTTGTTTGTACACAAAGTCCAAGCTGATTAAAGCAAGTGATCAATGGCAGACTTAGACCAATGAATCAAGTCTGTTGGTCGAAGTGACCATCCATTTTGACCAGCGCATCCTTGTCTGCTAGGACTTTATCCTGAGAAACAGCATCTGCTGGACAAGGCGCAGTTGATTACCTGTACTTCTCCTATTCTCGTTAATTAATTATAACCTATCTTGAGTTTCATACACAACACAGACTATACAGGATGGAATGTTTGTAAGTTCGTCGACATTATGTTCTATGCGATCCGTGACAGGTGGAATGTCTTTGCTAAACGTTGCCTTACTTCTCTTAAAAAGCCTAGGACCCTTTATGAATTTTAAGATGATTAATAACATCTATATTCTTTAATAAGACTGCTAAAGGCCTGAAGAAGGATCATATCTTCCCTGTAGATCCTCATCGTGAGAATAAATTTAAAGGTTATATCTTCTTGGATTTAATACTGAGGCCTGTATGATTTTTTCAGAAATCTAAAGATTTATTAAGTGAGGAAAAAATATTTAATTACTTGAGCTTTGTTTCTGTGCCATTCTACCGATTCTGTCTTCATTAGAACTATGAATAAAAAAAATACATAATAGAGAAGCGTAAAGAAGATAAGATTCTACTCAGAGCATGAATAAAGATCAACTATCTGCCCTTTTCTGAACGGATTCACCTAGGAAAACAAAGTTTTTCATAAAAATGTCTCCCATTCTTCCGGTTTTAAAACTTTAAAATATATAAGTAAAGCAGAACAATGGTTGAACAACAGTCAATTACTGGAAGAGAAGAGTAATGGATAAACTCCTCTTCTCCTGTGTTCATTAAGGACAAATTAAGTCTGCTGCCAAGAGGGGGGATAGAATTTGGTAAAAGGGCGCATGCCCGGTCCGATTTTCCACATCGGACCACCAACCGAAACCAAGATGGCGTCTGCCTGGTTTATTGCAGGTTATGTGACGTCATGGAGTGGCAAAGTGCCAGCAGGAGATCGATGGTACAGAGTTGATGTATGACCCAGATTAAGAACCGCGTTGATTTTGAATAAGGCTGCACTGGGTAGACCCCAAAAAGTTACACAAAGAACTATTTTTTTTTCTCCTCCTCTTTCCTCTACTTATATTTTATTTCGATTCTTCTTTAAATTCTCCCCTTTCTACACTTTACTCTTTGTGTCGTTGTAAGAATCGAAGTTTTCCGAATGTCGAAATTTTATTTGGTGATATTTCAAGAACGGTTTGCAGTGTTTTTTTTTTTTTTTTAAACCTCGCGACTTAAAAAAATTAGTTA
The DNA here is from genome assembly GCA_000484575.1 of Olivierus martensii. Classification (NCBI taxonomy): domain Eukaryota; kingdom Metazoa; phylum Arthropoda; class Arachnida; order Scorpiones; family Buthidae; genus Olivierus; species Olivierus martensii. The sequence goes on along the minus strand of AYEL01090973.1, from coordinate 237,413 downwards.
AAAATATCAAGTCTGCGATACTCGAATGCACGTTTTGATTTTTTTTTATTAAAAAAAATGAATATCATCAGAACAAAACTGAATTTTTATTAAGTTATTATCAGCGGGATTTCTTATATTTTTTCTCTTCTCATGTAGAAAAAATAACATGCTTAAAGAGAATTTAAATCGTTGAGAAGTCCTACTGGTTTCGCTCTCTTTAAGGCCACATGAAATTTATATAAAATCACAATTAAAGCTTATACACACACATTTATACATTAATCTCCAAGAAAGATTCAAGAAAAATTGTTTAATGGGTGTTAAAGATCAAGAATAAGATTGCTTTCAAACCTCATGGGCCTGTAAAACTGAATTAATAATGATAAACAATAAATCGCTGATAGAGACGTTCAATGTTCATAAATATCTTTAACTCTTGCTGAAACTCTTCAAAGCTTTTTTTGGATAGTTCTGATTAATTTATTGTCTCTACTTAATTAAAAATTTGAAAAATATTATTTATTTTAATTAATGTGGCCTTAAATCAGCTGTTTTGGAGGCACATTAGTATGCACACGCATCAGAGATATTATCGGGCCCTTAAAGCCTCCCTTTCTCGTTTTTTAAAGATATATACATACAATAAACAATTAATTATCGTTTCGGAATTGTGAAAGGCTATTATCGGCGTTCATTAAGGCCATTGATTGCACCTATAATCTGGATAAAAGTGCGAAAGACAGACTTACGTATCTGTAATGGCCATCGAATTGGTGAAAAGTGCATTGGCGGCCCTTCTACCAATCAGAGGAAAGGGGAGGTAATCTCGATAACTGGAGCCACCTGGAGTCTCAACGAGAATCTAATGACGACAGTATAATGACCAAAAGTGAAGACCTCATTTAAATTTTCTCTGATTAAAATCACTTAATTCTCGATATAAGGGCCTTCTTTGATACTTGCAGGGCCTTTTACTGAGTTTTACTGGCATATAGGCAGCAGTAGAATGAGTTTGATTGCTTGGGCAATACGTCTGGAGAATCATAGCTCAAGGGCAACATAAACAATAGCGCTTTATTGGTTTTGTTTAAAATTAAGTTCACAGAATTACTAGAGTGTTGGTTTCTGTGGTAGATCCTCCCCCGAGTGGATGCAAATCCCCTAGAGTAGGATATTTTATCTGTTTAATAATTGAAGATAACATTTTAGGATGGGAAGAACTTCCCCAAAAAGTAGAATAATTAATTATTATCGAAACAAACCCAGTCTTTTATTCTTTATTCAGATAGAAGACAAACTATATCTAGAAAAATTTTCAAAAGCAAAGTGGGGGTAGCGAAGAATTGCATGGTTGTTGTCCATCGATCGTTTCTGATTTCCAGAGCAGCGCTAATGATTCAAGAGTCGTTAGAGAAGACTGAAGAAGTCTAAGAATACACGACTGGACTTTAGAGGTCGAATTTTCTTTTTTGGGGCTTTACTCGTTCTTCGTAATGTTATCTAAATGGTAGTTGGAATTTTTTTTTACTGTGTGCAGCGCTTCTTACGCAATTTTTCAAAAACTACACATGAATTTTTATTATTTCTGACTCTAAAAATTTTTGGATTGTTTTCTTATTTACGTTTTCTGATAAAATTTTCATAAAGTGACCAAGAGATTTCCTCAGGTTTCTAATATTAATAAATAAATAAATAAATAAAAATCTATCAATAATCTATAACAGAGTGAAAACCTCTATAAAAATGTATAAAATAATTCGGATAATTTCTAGTAGAATTTGGCAAGTGGTCCTAACGATCGTTATATTTTTTTAGTTTATAATTTGCCAAAACATTAAAATATGGCATGGTTTAGAATATTTTCATCAAGAAAATCTAAAATATGTCTATTCGTTTCTTGTCAAAAATCAATTCTAAATTTTGAATTCTTGAATTGCTTCGTTTGTCCATTAAAAAATGAGTTTTTAATTAAAGAAGTCTCAAGATCTGGCACAAAAATCCTTACAAATATATCTGGTGTGATATAACATCAATTATTGAACAGAAATTATTGAAAGATTTTAAACAAATCTTTCAATAATTTCTGTTCAATAAGGTTCAATAATTTCTGATTAATAAGGTTCAATAAGGTTTCTGTTCGATAAGGTTCAATAATTTCTGTTTAATAAGGTTCAATAAGGTTTCTGTTCGATAAGGTTCAATAATTTCTGTTTAATAAGGTTCAATAAAGTTTCTGTTCGATAAGGTTCAATAATTCCTGTTTAATAAGGTTCAATAAAGTTTCTGTTAGATAAGGTTCAATAATTCCTGTTTAATAAGGTTCAATAAAGTTTCTGTTCAATAAGGTTCAATAATTTCCTTCAATAAAATTCAAGTTTCAATAATTTCTGTCCAATAATTTTTATATAAATATGTACTTTCATCATTTTATAAAATGATGAAAGTACATATTTATATAAAAATTAATTGGAGTTAAGTTGAGCAAAAGGAGATTGGCGAAAACTACTGAGGAAAATCATAAAAAAGTAAAAAGAAAAGTCAACTAGCAATCTTTAAGCATCTATTTGCTGTTAAGTATGGCTAGACGTTGAGGCATTTCGATAGATATTGTTAAATAAACGAATTTTTTGACAGGTTTTCCAGTTAAAATAAGGCAGACGAGCTTTTCTCACCATTCGACAGGCAATATTTCGTTAAAAACAATAATTCACCACATCTGCTGAGAAGTCCGTGGGAAATTGGCAGAGGGCTCCGTCTGTTCCCCTTCTACTAATATATATTACTTGAAAAGGTAAAGTCGGAATAGGGCCAGCTTCTGGAAATAACCTTAAGGGAATTTGCCAGCTTGTATGGCATAATATACACTTATAATTCTAAAATGCAATAACTCTTCCACACTTTTGACCTCAAAAATGAATAAGGGCTTGCTTTTAAAGTCTTCATTTTTGTCTCTATGTTTTTAGTCGGTAGTAGTAACTTAACCTCTCGATTCATCATTAAAAATCTTCAAGTTTCTGTAAGAGTGAAAAGGCCCTTCATTTTTTTGGTCACTTTTTCTGTTGCGAAAATTAATGTAAGAACTCTTTAACAACAAATTTGAATGAAATTAATGAGCTATTAATTAAAATAAGAGCTTTTTTTATATAAAAAAATGATCTTGCGAGATCGTTTAGCTGGTTCTATTTGTTTGAGATTTATTTATTTATTTGTTTTTATCGCTTGTGGCAAAAATCAATGTGTTCTTCTTGTGTCTATTATACAGGTCAGAACGTGATAATTGGTTTGATGAGTAATAAAACCATTAAATTTATTCGCATAATAGGCATTTTGCGAAACAATATAATGATTAATAAAAAAAAAAGGTGATGTCCTTTTTCAAAACTTTGCCTCGGTGGAACACTGCCAAGTGTAGAAGTTAAAAATGAGGTTTGCCTTGAACTGCCTCCTAGCTAAACACCTGAGACAGGAAAAAATTGCACATGACAACCGAAGAGGCATAAAATGCATAAGTGGGCAGAGTGACGTTTCTATTTTGTCAGAATAAAAGAAAGCAAATCAATCGGGTTTTTCCACTTTTCCAAATCATCTTTCTTCATTTTTAGCTTTACTATTATTATTATTATTTTTTTCTCTGAAGTCAATCGTGCCTATCGGACATAACCGCCAGGAACCATTACAAATAAATAATAATACCTGGAAACGAAAGAGGCATAACGTTACGTAAAAGTTTAGTTTGATTGGCAGATTGAAAAAGCTTAGCTCCGCCTTCCGGACTCTTTTTTTTTTTTATTATTATTATTTTAATCGGATTTTATATCAAAAGTTTAAATTTTAATCAAAAGGCCCTTTATTATATTTTACACAATGGGAGCGCTTTGAGTCTTTTAGCCATAATTAATCGATTTAGTAATTAGCATTGACACTTTTGTGAGATGAGAATATGTATGCAACGAAATACCGAAAACGAAGAGGCCCTAGGCATTATATTCGTGATGTTTAAGTTAAAAACATAATATGCAATGTGTGAGATAAAATTATGATATATTTTAAGGGTAAAATTAGGCAGTAAAGGGGTAAGTTTCTAGTATTAAAAAAGGGTTTTCATGGCTGCATTTTCTAGAAAGATAGATTTAAAGACGATTCTTGTTGAGGAGGAGGCCCTAATTGTGTAAATAAAATAGATTTATAGTGTTTGTCTATCAATATTAAGTTCAGAATGGTATCTAAATGTTAATAAGGCCTGAAGATAAATTTTGAGACTGTAGAATTCATAAAACGTACAAATAAGCTCACAAGAAGCCAAGTAGTTCCAGTTACAGTGATGGTTACACAAAGATCAAGGATGAGATGTGTCGCGTGCAGAGATGTGGGAGCAATTTACCTGTGCGCGTATATGAGGCTTATTTGGATACAGGAAACATGTGATAGATGGCAGACTATTGAAAGACGTAAACAGCCGTACAAATGTTGGTTTTACGCTCGAAGGGACATTTCGGAATTCTGCCAAAAGAGATAAAATATTCGCGATCGCGGAATATTCGTCTATCTTCCTTCCCCCTTTCTCTTCCGGTACAAACTGTCTTTCTTTTTATGTTTCAAAAATGTCGCCATGCATGGCAAATATGACACAAGTTTCCGAGCTATTTGTCTGTTTGTACTACCAAGCAAAAATACTAGGCCAATTCGGGGATGTCGCCAGAATTTGAAGGAACGTTGCTGTCTTGGGGAATCGATCATGCCGCATACCCGTTACCATGACAACGGTCATTTCCTCTCTCGCGTCATGAGTGCCAGCTTCACTTCTTTTTTCGATAACCGACAGTAACTTTTTTCTTCCTTCTTTTTTTTCTTCTCTCCTACCGTTAAGCTTCACTTGGGAGATACTCCTTTCTCTGCAGGAGATTTGGAAAGAATAGCAGAAGGGGGTGTTGCACCGTTTACACCACCAATCCCGCCTCCCTACCTCTGAATAATCGTATCACTCCGATTCTTGTGTGCTATAATTATTACTTAAACAGTTTTAAAATCGTACATTCCGCCTCTTTGTAATAACGTCTGAACGTTTACAGAATGTTGTAAAAATGTCTTCTTACGATAAAGAGTTAAGTGCGGTGTTACCAGTAACATAAAATTGCACGTTACGAGCGTTATAAAGAAGAGAAACTCAACTGATCTTGACGCTAAGTTGCCATAAAGTATTTTCATTCTCTGCCCTTTTCTGTGCCTAACAGTAAGCTAAAATAACCTAAAAATAAACGATTTTAATGCTCATTTAATTATAAAAGAGATAAAGAATGTGTATGTTGACATTTTACAGCTAATGAGAGAAGAGTTGGTCGTGTATTCTTGTCACCTCCCAGTTGTTATGTCATAAGCATGCTGCTTAATGGAGAAGCATGACGAATAACGAGATAATTCGCACAAAAGAGAGTTAAATCACTCTTATTATCTTGTCTTTAAATAATAAACATACCCCCAATTTATCTTTTTACACGAAAACTAGAAAAAAAAAAAAATTATATATCTCTCGTTTCGTAATTACCGTTTAAACGGGCATTAATATTTCAATCGAGTAACTTATAGATTGTGATTAATCGCGATTAATCAAAAAATAATTCGATTTTCTTGTTATCTAATCCCGATTTTCTGATAATCGCAAAGTCTTTTTATTTATTTATTTTTTCTTCTACAGTTTTTCTTACCATCTAGCAGCTCCCAGTTACAATAAATCACGTCAATAATAAACCAAATTTTGGATAAAAGTTTCTTGGAGAGAACGTGGTGCAAATTTATCTAACTCTTTTTTTACGTAAACACGATAAAAATCGATTTTTAATTAACTATCCTTTTTTTATCATTTAATTGCATAAGCAAAATTGCCTATAGGCTAGGCAATAAATTAGAATTAATGTAATTTGAGGACAGCTGAACTTTGCACTTTTACAATTGACCTCTATTAATATATGACTTATATCTGCTACATCTCCTATCGTCATATCAAACTACCTAATAGGTTATTTATGTAACTAGCCTCATATTTCATTAATAGACATCCTCAAAAGACGCGCTTATCTTTGAGATTTTTTTTGCTCTTAAGTAGCGGAATCATCAAACATTCTTAATGAATTAATGTTTTCATTAATAAAAATTCTATAGGGTAACATAAGGAAAAGAGCCTCCTAGCAGAATCCTGATACCTTATATTTATAGAATCCGCATTTTAGTGAGATCAGTATATCTTGATGCAGATAGAAAATGCGGTTATAAAACATCTTCAGTGGCAACTACCACACTCAAAAATGTAGTATATGCTTGCCATCCGGCTAGAAACTAAAATATGGGTCAAAAAATGTGATAAGTGGATAGATTGGCATAAATATAGTGGCATATATGCTATAAATCACTTTAAATTGTTATTATTTTTGACCTGAATATAAAATTCCAGGAAGTTTTTTGCTCAAGGAAGAGGAGGAGAAGAGGGAAAAGTTTAACGCCATCTGCTTGCTTTATTATATGGCCTAAAATAAGAGGAGGAGCGAAACATGCTTCCGTTATCGAAAATTATCGTTTTATAAAATGTAGTTTTAATGGAAATTATGGAAAATATATTATGCTCGATATATAATTAACGTTATAAATTTTCTTGTTACATCACTTATCAACTGACTGCTAATGGTTATCTAAGATTTTCATAAGCTCCTTGGCTTTTCCTAATTATAGAATTTTTCGTGATTAAATGGATATATAATTAACGTTATAAATTTTCTTGTTACATCACTTATCAACTGACTGCTAATGTTATCTAAGATTTTCATGAGCTCCTTGGCTTTTCCTAATTATAGAATTTTTCGTGATTAAACGCTACTGGCCTGTCTTGAGAGGCCCTTTATGCTAGTTTCTTCTATATTAGTTTATAATTTCACCTGATATGTAGGCCTATCTCCATATATGTCTCGATTTATATACGGAAATTTGATGAAATTTTATCAAAAATCCTAGATGTAAATGCTAAAAGGGCTGGTGTCATGATAGCTAACCAAACTTCAGTCCATATGAGGTCTCTATTGTGGCGCCATCTCCAGGAGAAATGTTGCGGGTCCGTTAAGAAATTTGTAGTTAGTTGTTGGGTCCTTACGAATTTTCTAGTGGCAATTAGTTTAAAGCCATGTTTAAGCTTGGTTCCTTATAACAAAATTTACCAAGAAAGCCGGGTATAAGCATCACGTAGAGTCTAAGTAAGATAGAAAGGTTGGGGTAAGAGAAGTCAATATTGAGCCTCCTGTTAATAGATGTAGACGGCTATTTACGCCGGAAGATTAGCCATCCATCCCTCCTCGTGACAAGATACGAAGAAAAACTATGAAATATGACGATGATGAGATGTCTACTGTTACCATGGTAACAAATACCACTATAGGAACAAAACTTTAACGGGTAAAACTTTCAATTGGTGTGTTAATATTAGCGCTTACTGATTTTTCTCTGCTTTTAAAAAAGAGCAAAAAAAAAAAAACGAATTAGCTCTGTGTGTAAAATAAACAAAATAACAATTTAATGACCGAAACGAAAGGATACCCCCGTATATCGTTTTTATGAGTCTAACTTTAGCCAAAGATAAAAACGTTAAAGGAGGTCTAATCGATGCGAAAGTGGAGAAAAATTAATTTTCTGCGAGAAGAGCCGTTTCTTTATTAAACAGGAAAAATAATTGAAATGATAGAAGATGAAAATCAATAAGCGCTCTGAATAAACTGAAGAACCTCATAAGGGAAATAAGGGAATAAATAAATTTAAAACCTCATAAACGCGGCTTTAAAAATCTATCTTACATAAAGTGTCTCTTCCACAATTGAGAGGCCTTCTTTAACAGCTTAATAATTATTTTAGAAGTCTTATAAGGGAGAGAAAATTTATGCGTAACGCTGTCACGCTGAATAATTGCCGTTTGGAATTTGTTAACTATCAAAATGCCGGAGTAACCGAACTAGTTTAGGTATTTACAAAGAAGGGCCTATAGGTTAATAAATTACCTATATAAAATCTATTATTTAGGGGGGTTTCAAGGTAGATGACTAGATTCCAGTTAGGCATTAACCCACGAGAGGGAAGTTCGTGAGTCACCTTAGGAGGGCACATGCACATGGGGGACATGCAGTACATGTAATTCAGTAATGCATTAGCAGCAGCATCGATCCTAGTTTCGGAGGTAAACACCAGGGGCCACTGCTGCGTTAGGGCGCAATCGATATCTTCCCTCGAGCTGTCGTTCTTATGATAAACCAGCCCTTCTATCCAAGCCCAATAACATCACGTGACCGTGCGACAGCTGTGACCGGACTTAAGGGTTATGAGGGTTCCACTCTTCTCTTTGTTCACACCTGGCGTCAATAGGTCTTTGCTTATTTTCTCTCTTCTCTCTCACACACATACGCGCAAACATACACACATAAACAAAGGAAAACAATATGTGTATACACATGAACGCGATTTGATTATAATCAATCGTTCTCCCAGTCATTAATTATTCCTGTTTAGCATATTCGGGAAAGCTTGATCTCACTGGTATAGGAATTACGACAGAATTTTGAAACCCTTCTGCAAGAAATTGTAAAAGCAGAAAATGTTACTGATAAAATAAACACTGCAAACTTAATTATAGGCCTACTTATAAAAATAGATTAAAAAAATATAGAATTATCTAGAAATTGATTTAAAGATTCTGTTGAAATTGATTTAGATATGGATCTAGAATATAACGGAAACGACGTTGAAATAGATTTCAAAAGAGAAATTGATTTCAATATTCTAGATTATTCTAGAATTTTGAAATAGACGAATTCTAGATTTAAAAGGAATATCTATCAAAAAAATTGATCTAGAATTTTTAGAGAATTTAGAATTTAACTTCGATTTTAAGTTTGCTTGCTCACTATAATGTTTTTAGAGTTAAATGCTAGGTTAGTATTAAAATTTACGTTTACGGTAACGAGATTTTTAATAATAAAAATCTAAATCATTAACATAAGTTTAATTTCCTTATTTTCCTTTGTGGTGAAAAGGAAAATAAGGAAATTCTACTTAAATTTCCTTATTTATTAATGACAAAAAGACTGAATTTAAATCTAAATTAGCTCCGTAAAATGACCACAGTCCCCAAATATTGGACCAGTAGCATCTCAATATTGGAGATGCAGTGCATCATCCTAACTCCCTAGTGACTAATGTTTAATTAACATGCAGCAACGCGCATTCCCCGGGGTCCCCACCTACGTCACACCAATTCGTGATAAAATCAACTGTGGGGCCCTGTGGAGAAGCGAGGGCCTAAAAATGCCACTCGCATTGGCGACTTACGCCTGCCTATAGGCATTTTTGTAAGTTTGGGGAGAGAGGAACATCGTAATACCGTGCTATCCAATCGGTCGCTGGGAATGCAATACCAGTAGGGCGCGATTGGCTAAAACGCGTGTTTACGTTCAAGCACGTGCCAGATAGGCATCCCTCGGCGAAATAAATGCAGTTTTAATAGTTTTAATTTAAATAATTTGAAATTTTAATCTGTTTACAATTTGTTTCCATGATAAACGTCGTTTTAAAGATGTCTTCGCTCTCTAGATAAAATGGTTTACTTGTCCAATAAAATTCTCTCGTTTTTGAGGAAAATATTGCAAAAAATTATAGCATTACATCAATGAACACGTAAAAATATCTTGGTAATTAAGTAAAATTCCCATTTAATGCCTAGTTTCTCATACCAGGCCAAATTTTGGCTGGAAATCAAAAAAATTGTGCAAGTTCTATCAGGCCGTGCCAGGAACCAAAAAATCATACAAGGAAAGGTTAAAGGAAAAACAAAACTGGAAAAGGACCTCCTACAATGCATGAATTTTTAAGAGAGAGATAAATAAACAACAGAGAAACTCATAAACACGTATAAGATTCATTAATCTAAATGATCCGTTATAAAAAATGAAGGTTTTCTTTTAGAAAGATCTGGATTCATAATGATATGTTAACCTCTAAGGTTGTTAAGGGTTTAATAAATCAGGAGGAGGCAAAACGGGAAAAAATAAACATTTGGTTATGCATAACATCGCATTATATCTACTAGACACTTACAATAGTTGGAGAAGACATTTTTAAAGGGGCCTTCACCATGAAGATGTTTTAACCTCACGGGGTTAGTTTTTAAATAAATTTAGATTCAATTTTACTGTAGGAATTTAAGGATCGATCATTAATCAGGGGGAAATCTTGTGTTATAAATGGAAGGGCTCTAAAATGACGTCATAATAAATGGATAACTGACAAAAATGACATCAAGAGCAACCGAATTGCAGAATGTCTGCCTTTGTGATCTTCATGATCAATCATCATCTGATTATTCTTCGGCATTTAATGCAACTTCTCCTATAAACAAGCAAAAGGATTTGGGAGGAAGTAATAAAAGGTTTTGATAAATATCAACCGAATCTCTTCCACTTCGAAAATAATAATTTGTTAATCTTTCATTTTTTTATGATAAATGTTTGGTTATAATAGGACAGATTATTTATCTTTTAATGCCTTTTTAATGGATAAATAAGTAGTTTATCGCGTAAAAAATATTTTTACTTGCGCTAAAAAAAGTAAAAATTTATAAAGAAAATACGTAAAATATTCAAATTTATGCATTATCAATAATTGTTTATTAAATTAAGAACTCCTCTTGGATAGATATCTATGCCTGTAGACCTATTTAAAATCAGATTTGTAACGTTTAAGGGGCCTGAAAAAATCTAAATTCGATAAATACGTAACTAGATTGTTAAGGGAGGAGTTTATAGAATTCTCTACTTATAAAATGGAGTGGGGTTAAATTAAAAGGTCTCTGTACACCGGAAGGATAAAGGAGATACGCGTTCAACATCCCATTGATGGAATATTAACCTCTCGTAACTTCATTCATTCATATTTTGGCGGTAGTACGACCAAAATTTACGTTCGTTGCTGTAGTAGTAGTCTCGGGAGCTGCAGCTGTCTCGTAAATTTTAACGGCCACTTCCACACGTGTTTATTTGAGGGTCCATTAATCGCTGTAAACGTCTCTCCGTGATCTTTACGGCCTCTAAAGTCATCGGGTGGAGATAAAGGGCAGTAAATTTTTTTCCTTCTTCTTTCCTTTCTCCTCTTTTACTTCCGACATCGTCGGGTGGAGTTAAAGGTTTTCTTTTCTTTCTTTTTTTTTCCTTCTTCGTCTTCTTCTCGCTTTTATTTTATTGACAAAAGCCACCCTGGATGAGGCCCTGAGTGACAGGCGGTCATCATCCTTCTCCCATTGGTTGTCAGTCAGTCACGTGACACCCTTTTTGCGCCATATCATTAGGGGTTGTGTCGGGGTGAAGTGGGGGATCACAAATCATCCCCAGCCAGCAGTCCCCGCCATTATGAGTTCGTATTTCGGCAATGTTTCCACGTGTTCCTGGACTTCTTGCGCCTTACAGCCTACACACGGCCAAAATTATGTACACGACAACAAATATTACGTAGGGGACGAACACGGCCCCTATCTGAGCCCAAATTCCAACTATCAGAGCGTCAGGTATCCCCAACCGTATGCAACTCAGGATCAGGCCATTCAGGAACAATTTATGCTCACGGAATCGAATCCGTGTTTACACGAATGCACTAAAAATTACGTGCCCAACCAGCACGAAGTGCCTAGGGCCTCAGAAGCGCAATTTCAGAACAACGATAGTAGCCAGTCACAATCGCACTTTTACCCCTGGATGAAGTGTTACGGAGGTTAGTTTATTATTATTTTTTTAGTTTATTTCCAAGAAATATATTATCATAGTAGCAGTTAAAACACGTGTAGCAGCGTCACGTGATCGGCTTTTTTTGTTGCGTCAGAGTCGGTCGCCATTGGTCCCTCCTCCGCCATGTTAAGAGCCATGTTGCGCTTTGTTTCGTTTTGACATTGTTAACGTGTTAGTTGTTTAAAAATTTATACTAAAGCTGTGTTTTTATTCAACAGATGCTACCAACACCACAACAAAGAGGACTAGACAGACTTACACACGTTACCAGACCCTGGAATTGGAGAAAGAGTTCCATTTTAATCGCTACCTCACACGAAGAAGGAGAGTGGAAATCGCCAGAATGTTGAGCTTAACAGAGAGGCAAATCAAAATTTGGTTCCAAAATCGCAGAATGAAAGCCAAAAAAGAACAGAAGATCAAAAACGAACAGGAGACAACGACAACAACAACAACAACAACAGAATCGGAAATCAAAAGCGAAAATTAAGAACTGTTTTTGCTCATTTTTTTTACGTTGTTATTATTCGGGTGGTCCATTTAGTTTTAAACTTTTTATGAATTGAGTCGTTTGTAAAAGGGAAAAATGTAGTAAATAAGTTTTGATTTTTGTCGTAAACTTCAACATGAATTATTGCACCTGACCCCACATGCTTGTCAGACTTTAGGACCTCCTCTAGAGAAGGGAGCGGGTCACCCCGCTGGCGACTCACTGCAGTTTTCTTCTTTTAAAGAATTTTAAACCAGTAAAAGCCGGCATAAATGTTCTATTTTATGGTTTTACAATCATCCTCTCACTTCCTTTTACACACAGGAAAGAGGTACTAAATTCCTCTTTCAGTATGGATTCAGAAATGGTTAACAGTTTACTCCATGGTGTGTTACTACGATTTCTTTGCAATCTTAACGTCCATTAATTATCAATATGGTGATCATTACGAGGTTAGTATATTTTCTTTCTTTTACTGCTTAAAAAACAGGCCGAGAGGGTCTTAAAGTTTGTAAAGTGAGACATCACAATATGGCGGCTGACAGGCTTAACTAATAACCTTTGTGAAGATGATTTTGCACAAGTTAAGCATTGGGGAACTCTTACTTAAGATATAAACCTTGTCTATAAACTTATTTTCTTTCTGCTTTACTGTCTTATGTGATTTTTTAACTGTATTTTCTAGTCTATAGAAACGTTACAGAGTTGAAAAAGGTTAATTTTTTTAATTATGGAAATTATAAAGAGCAAAAAGTTTTAATTTAGCATAGATTAAGGAGTTTTGAAGCTTTTTAATTAACTGAAGGATAAATGGGATGGTTAAAGAGACGATAGAGAGTTCAAAAAGGTTTTTAATCAACAAAGGAGTACAAAAGTTAGATTTAAACTCAGAAAACTCGAAAATCTTTAACTCAGGAACGAATTTTTGCTTACTTGAGGCGCAAAAAGTTTAAAAATTTATTTATAAGGCATTTACGAGTCATTTTTACCTTATAAATGAACAAAATTACACAATTTAGACCTCATATAGAATCCTTACTTTCCTGACCTATTTTAGGCGCTAAAATTACAAAATTATGCCCGATTTTAAGGCATAATCATTATAATTTAGCTCTGAACGACTTTTATTTCTTCCACCAACTCCTACAGTCGTTTTAAGTCCTGGAAAAAGGCATTTTTATCATAAATATGTGCAATGTTTGGTGTAACGACAACGACGCCATTTTGTTTGCGTTACCCTCAAATTTAGGTGCCAAAATAAATATAGGAGGCCCACCATTTTAACAAAATGATCTCTAAAAGGGCCCATTTATATAATGGATGGTATCCACTTATGTAAACATTAAAATATGAGGGCCTTAATGTTATATTTGCTCAATCTCGATCTTAGGAGGTATCTGTGATAATATGAGATGCGGGTAAATATATATAATATATATATATATTTAAAAATGAGTATTGCTATACTATTTTTGTTATGTGATGTATCAGAAAGGAATTGTGATGATTTTTATGCCAGTCGACAGTTAAGAGGCCTCTAAACTCTATGTTAGTGATGCAAAAAATCAAATACTATGTTCCTAAGAGGCCTCTTTCTGCTTGGCATGTAACAAAAACCAAAAATGTGTAGTTTATTTATTGAATGTGCTTAACTCGATACTTTTAAAACTGATCTTGTCAACAAAGAGACTTTTATTCTATTTTAAAAGATGTTATCATGGGCAGAACTTTTCTATGCTATTCTTCACTTCTTGCTGAAGGCTTCTGTAGTTCTCATAGTTCTTAAAATGTGCGTCAATGTGTAGTAATTTAAAAAAGAAAAAAATTTGTAAAGAAAATGTTCACAATCAGTGATGTAGTGTAGTGTTTTATCATGTTGTGTAATTGTTGTCGGGAGATTTATATTTAATATATGTTTTTATACACGAAAGGGACACAACACAAAGAAAGGAGCCTTAATATAATGTGATGATTGTGTATTTATAAAAGAAAAATTCATAATAAAGACAGTATATTGATAATTTGATCTTCTTCTTTGCCTTCTTTCGTGTCTCTTCTTTACTTTACTGAATTTCTGTCAACTTTAATCTACATATAAACACATAAAGATATAAAGTTAAACACGTTTAAGGATCTAAACTGGTCTTCATGCTGTAGGCCTTAACAATATCTATCAATATAAAGTGTTAATACTCTAAAACTATTAAGAAAACAGGATATTAAGAAGGAGATTAATCTTTATTACACAAACAAAACGTTTATAACAGATACATGTTAGATAGACACGTGTCAGTCAAACAAAGAGGCAGAGCAGCTATAAGAAAAAGGAGACAGAAAACTTTATTAAACATTAAAAAATAGATTATTGTTTGATATTTAAATAAATATCAAACAATCGTTGATCTACTAACATAGCAAAACTGTGGCAGCAACATTAAAGGAGAAACTCATCATTGGTAAAGTGATGCACATGCTCTGGTAAATATCCACAATTACAGCTTTACAATTAGATATATACATGCGGAGTAGATTGAATTTCTGAAAACTTTCTGTAGGTAGAGGCGAGCATCCTTGGTGCCTGTAAATTATGTTGTCTCTTAATTAAGGTAATGTACTATCCCTTACAGTAATTCAATAAAGGAATAGTCGTGACACGAGTACTACACATTGCACTCTACTGACATAATTCTATTAAATTTCACTAAATTTGACCAGGTATAAAGTGCTTCCGTACCCGACTTAACACATTTCCGATTAGTTTAATGATTTATTTTAAATTAAAAATCTTCTTAATTCTTCTTTTTACTTCTTATTCAAACTCTTCTTCCTTATTCTCAACTTGGAAAATATTTTTTAAAATGTCGATTATTTATATTTTATTTTTTTTAACTTTAACGAATATTACCCCCCTCCTAACACGTTAAAACGTTGGCGTTATTTTTATTTATTTTTTTACTCTAGTCCTTGACCACCATTTTCGATAAAACTTTCGACCAATAACAATTAATCGTTTACCTGTAATAAAAACCAATCATTTTATCGCTTTTCTATTTTTTGATGCGTTTTTAACTGCTGGCATTTTACTACAATTTTTGCATGGGGTAAATTTTATTGATTTCTCATTCATTACTTTATTGTACCTTTTACTTGTCACTACTTTTATTGTTTCAATGCGTCCTTTCCTCTTGAGTGTTTTACTTTATCTTTGACGTTTTATTGCCTTTCCACCTCTTTACTCTTATTTTCTATTTTGCCAGAACTTTACTGACTTAATTATCTTGCCATTCCTATAATACTGAATTTATTTTATTAAATATTTATTTCTAAACTTCGTTTTTATTACTGTTACCATCTCTATTATTTTGCTGTAGATGTTTATAACTTTACTATAATTTTTTGTTGTTATAGCGAAGAATGTTCTCTAAAAGTAGCAAAAAAATATTCATTTTTTAAGCAGTTTTAGCTCTTTTCTCCCTTATTACTTCGCTAGTTTCTTGTGGAATCTTCCTAATTATTTTTTAGCCTTTACTGAATCTATACCCTTGCTAAATTTACCTCTTAGTTATCACATGGTTTCTATTGCTTTTTAACAATATTTTCTTAAACTTTTTTATTAAAAATTTAGCTCATTATTAGTAGTTCCCTCTTAGTCAGTTTTATAGATGATAACATCATCTAACTCGTCAAAAAAAAATTATTTAATATCATCACTTCTTCCACGTCATCTCGGTTTTCTTTAAATTTATCCGTTTTTCTATGGAGAAAAATAAATATATTTTTAAACTTTATCAGTCAAAACATTAAAAACCTTCTTTATCTCTAACTTTCGCGCATTATTATTATTACATCTTTATTGTAAACATCACCCGAAACGTTTAAAATAATATATTTTATGCGCTCGCAGCAATAAAATCGTTTAGGCGAGCAGCCATGTTTGTTTACATTTGTTACGACCAACATGGCGGATAGTATCTGTCACACACGCCTTTCTATCATCCGAATTTCTGCTCTGGTAAGGACATAATGGTCTTATCATCCGTTATTATCTTCATCGTCGCTTTACATTTTTATTAGTTAAGATAGAATTTGTTTAAAATCTCATCTTCCATCTTGCGATTGCGAGGCGCAGGAAGTGAAACCTCATCAAAAACTCGTAAATGCTAAGCCGTCTATAGTTTATGCCCTCTTATAAATTAATTTAACGCCTCTCTAAATTAATTTATGTTAAATCGAGGATTTAGAGTATCGCCAGTATGGTATAATTCGCTTTTACGATTTTTAACAAGTGTTTAAATGCTGGTATTTAGTTAAAGGAGCGATTAATCTTTAATAAAATCCGAATTTTAATCGATGAGGATTTACTTCTTATAAGGTACGTTCTGATTGCGTAAATCCTTACAAATCGGGGTTTTTTTAAGGGATTTTTTTGAATTTTAGAGCAAATTGCGCCTTATCTGCCAATGAATTCGGATACGTTGTAAATGAAACGAGGTAGGGGAAGGGGGAAAAAAAATATATATATATATATATAAAACAAAATCTGTGTGTGTATAAATAATTCATGGACAGTAGTTGCGCTGCACGTTAGGTTCCTCCTCAAGACAGTTCAAACTGTGGCTGCTGGAATGGTCGCAGACCGCCAAGACGGATGACACAGCATTGGTGGGGGCAGAAGGCGGGGGTTTACAGTCTCGGCGAACGCCGGGAAAAAAAGGGGGTCCCGTAAAAGTTGGCAGATATTAATTGGGAGGGGGTCAGAAATTATAATGTGGTTGTTGGGTTTGGGAATGTTCAGAGCGTCCCATTCGCCAAGCAAGTGATCGATCAAGGAAGAAAATGAGCTGTAGGGAAAGGCAGGGGGCTGCGCTCTCTCGACCGGGCAGGCCGACATATCGAACCCGGCCTCTCTTGGAAAGTTGGCTGCGATATCAGCTGCAGCCACCGTGCACAGTCAGTCAGTCAGTGAACGAGACGTGGTAGTGGAAGGTAGCCTATCTCACGCAATATACAGTCAGGTTCTCTACACCACGGACTTGTGTGCTTGTCTTGTGTTTGTGCACTGTTGTGTGAGGACGGGACTCTCAACCTCGCACTACTACTACTACTCTTAGCACCTGGCTTAAAGCTAGGTCGACAGTATATATAGGGGTAAGTTGTAAGATTTTTTACTGTCGACGGAGCGCGAATATTTTCTTATCCCGCCGAAGATCACTTTAGATATATTTTTTTTGACATTATCTTCCCGTATCCTAATTCAGGGACAAGCACTCTGTTGTCAGACGTTCACCTCTAGGCGCTTGCCACCCTCCAAAAGTATCATTTTTAATTTTTTCGTTTTCTGGACAATTTTCCGAAACCTTTCATCCTCAGAACGTCCGTTGTGATTATGTACTTAACCTTTTCTGTCGTGGTGGCCAGGTTCCCATTGGTGGGCAAAAGTCACGTGACCGACCTGGGCCGTACCTTATTTGGAATAATGTGCTATTAAAAGTGTAAACCTGAGGTTGGCAAGGAGGACAAACACTCAGCAGCCATAATTCATCAAAATAGCCAGAGAAGTGTCAGGGTGTACACAAATCAAGAGAGACACATGAGCTCTTACCAATTCGTGAATACGTTGACGTCCTGTTATGGCCAACGGGGCCAGGAGACGTCGAACCAAGACTATTATACACCTCAAGTGCAGGCTTACGGAGGTTGCTACAGCGGTCCCGGTTCCCCCGTTCAACAATACGGCTCCTACGGACAACACAACATACCCCACCTTCAAAATGGCGATCATCACTACAACAGTTGTTCCCAACGTCTCAGTCATCCGAATCCCAGTCAGAGTCCGAGAACTCCGACACCGACAGCCGTAGCCAGTTGCAAGTATGCAGCCGAACCGAGCGCTACGTCGCCTCAGGACCTCAGCACCACGGCTTCGTCACATCCGACGGCTCCGCCGAGCCCCGAATCTCAGGCATCTCCTCAACAACCTCACCGCCAACCTCAACAACCTCACCACCATCCGCAGCAGTCCCCTCCTCACACCCAACAACAGCAGCAACAGCAAGTGCAGCAGTCGTCGACACCACCCCAACAACCGCAGACACCAACAACACAACAGCAGGGCCAACAGAACCAACAGAAGGCCAATTATCCATCGAATCCACCGCAGATTTATCCATGGATGAGGAAAGTTCACGTCGGTCAGAGTGAGTACAATTTTCTCTTCTTACAACAACATCATCATCCTTCCGTACTCCGTTAGGCTTAGCTGTAACGTAAGATAAAGCGGCAACAACACCATCTCCACTGTCGGCCCGCTGGTGGCCGTGTGAGACTGCTGTGATCTAGCAGAGCGTTTTCAGCTAGGCTGGACTGCAGTAAATATTCTCCCTGTCAGGGAAGCACTCTCCTCCCAACACCCATAAAACGGTTCTCGTTAGGCCTATAAAACTTTCGGCGCGGCCATAATTTTGTCAGTCTTCCCGGTCGGGTGTCTGCTCCCTCCAGCAAGCTCGCCCTGTTTTACGGCCTCCTCGCCAACGGCAGCAGCACTTTGCCGGATTTTATGGCAGCTATAAAATTTCCCGGACGTGAGTACTACACTCTCCAGCACGGTTATCGAACAGCTTAGCTACAACAGTCAAAAACATGGGGTTAAAACAGGTAAGAGCATACTAGGGCGGATAGCAAAAAAAATCGTTGTATCGATCGCTTCGTTTCCCACCCCCTAACTAACGAAATTTTCTCTCTCTTACGTAAACTAACCCTTTATTGACTAAATACAACCTCTTCCTATCGTAAAAAATCCTTCCCTTTTCGCTCGCGTAAAAAGGATCGTCTCCACGTGTTAGTGTGGAAGCAGGGATGCAGAGAATCAAGACAAATCTCGGGGTAGGGAGCAGAGAAAATGGCTGACGTCGATCTATAAAGTGTGCAAGCTGTGTTGATGTACGGGCTACTGTCGAAGGTGCCGAGGGGAGGGTAGGCAAAGTTTTTCTCCATCGAACCATCGCCCACCCTCCAAAAGGGGCACCTGTCGCAAAGGTTCCCCTTCGAAAGTGCAGCCGGGGGGAGTAAATAGATGGGGTACACATTTGATATATAGCGCTAGAATGGCTAAAATGGCGGCCTCTACTACAAGTACTTGGCTGGGGAATGTAGAAAAGGAAGGAGTGTCTTGTAGCACGTGCACTGGTGTCCACGTGAGCATAAATTTTCTTTAGCTCGCTTTCCCCACGTCCAAAACGATCTTTAAATTGCTACCTTTTCGACTAAATATTAAAGCAGTTAGACGTTTATTAGATAGTTAATATTAATTTAGTGTTAAAGAAAGAGTAACGCGCTTTAATAAATTAAAATCCCTTCAAAATTTACTAAACTCTATTGTGGAGAAAGGAAGGATGGTGTTAGTCTCCTTAACATTTATTTTACTTAAAAATATCTTTTAATCCTTAGGCCTGATAATATCTTCTACTATTATAAATGGGCACAGTCTGTCGGGACTCAGTTAACTGTAAATTGCTAAAAATGATAAGTTGAGGTGTTTTATGTGTAAATTTAAGGAACCATAGCGCGTAAAATGTTTAATTATGAATATATAGAGCTTATAGGTCTCCGAGCTACAATAAATACTCGAAACTTACTCATAGATTGTGTCATGAGGTCTAAAATGTGTAATTAAGTGCATAAAACGATTAACACGCTTTACGCTGTCAATAAACGATTGAAAACACCAGTAATAAGATCCACATTGGGCAGTAAAGTTAGTTTAAGATATATAAATAGGACACGACAACAAAAAAGCAATTTTTATGAATATTTCGTTTGCCGGAGAGAGTGAGAAGGCTCTTTCTACATGCACAAGATGGCGCCAGGCACAACATGGGGCCTGTCAAATCAAAAGATGGCTGTCATTCCATCCGGTTTGTGTCATTTGGAAATGACTTGATTACTTATTTTTTTACTTCTCTAGCTCAAGGTATAACAATAAATCATTTTAAACATTGATAGGCCTACAATATCTCTCTCTCTCTCTTCTTTACGGTTCCTTTATCGCGAAAATTTTAAGCAATTATGGAAAAATTGAGCATATTTTAAGCAGTAGGCGAGCTCATACATGAATTAGCAGTAGGAAATGAAAAATTTTCTTAAAATTGCTTTGTAATCTGACACTTGTCATAAACTTTGATAGATTTACTTATGAGAACATGCCGTTTGACATAAAGATAACATTAAATGCTTCTTATGTGTCTTAAATCTGTTATAATTTTGATAATATTCAGTGGAGTAGCTTCTGTTGATTCTGGTCAAATTTTTATAGCCTCATATACATATTTATGACCTCATGATTCAATTTTGCATCTTTATTATTTTACAAATTTTTAATCTAATTTTTTAACCATAAAAAAAATATTTTTTTAAATGTTTTTTACGAATATATAGATATATATTTATATGATAAGATTATAAATATATAATTAAAACCATTAATTTCGAAAAATTTAATAAAATAAAAATATTGAAGGAGGTAAGCCAAGATTTTGTGGCGCCTCTCGAAAAAAAAATACATGTCCTTGTCTAGGGAGTGATGGGGTGGTAGGGTGATGCTATTTCCTAACAGTTCCGTTTTTTTGCTCTTTTCCTCCTCTTTGCAGACGGCGTCAACGCTATGGGTGAGACAAAACGCCAGCGGACGTCATACACTCGTTACCAGACCCTGGAGTTAGAGAAGGAGTTCCACTTCAATCGCTACCTGACTCGAAGGAGGAGGATCGAGATAGCCCACGCTCTTTGTCTAAGTGAAAGGCAGATCAAGATATGGTTCCAAAACAGGAGAATGAAATGGAAGAAGGAGCACAAGATGGCTAACACGGTGCCACCTCAGATACCTCAGGTGATGGCAGATCACCACCATCCTCACCATCTACACAGCGAGACCAAAGCTTAAAATGGTGAAAACTTAATTTTGATAGGGGGAACAGAGGGACCTTTAATCCTCCAGAAAGTGTGTGAAAATATTTCTGAACTATGTACAAAAACAGTAAAAACAAAAAATAACAAAAAATTCTGAGATGAAAACAAAAAAATGTATACGTAGTGTGCAAAACTTGGACGTAACAACATTAGTATATCTGCCAGATGCAGTAATAGTTACCTGGTAGTTGTGAAACTTAAGTTTACTTTAAAAAAAAAGAACCATTCCGCATATATGGCCCTTTATTGGCTCAATAGTTAAGAGACCCTCCTCCCAATTAAAGATTGTTGCGGGTTTGGGAGGAAGGGCAAAGTGATGCCAATTATACGTAAATTACTGTAGTGATTTTTTCCTTTTTAATTCTGTGTGCAATGTTGTGAAGTGTCATACAAAAAAAAAACCAGGACCTCTATCAGCCCGATGTTTTTTGGGGTAACAGTGCCAATTCCAACGTGTATACGATACCTTCCCCAATTATCCTAAACGAATCGCGTTTAGGACATTTAACGAAACTCCTCTTATCGTGTCTTATTTATTAAAAAAAAAAACGCAAGAAAACTTTTAATTAACAATTTAAAAGAGAAAAAAATAAATAAAAAAACGTGTGATTTGCTTTCCTTCCTATGAATAAAATCAAATATCCTTCTGTGTACCAAAGAAGTGGCCCCACCGCTCTTTTCTTGTTTGGGGTGGTGCCGAGCGAGGTCCTGGTAAACTGCTGACCTCGGGAAAATTTTGAGGTTCCTCCCCTAGTCCGACAGTCCTATACCAGCTATACTTTGGGTCTGCGTGCAATATAAGATAATGCACAATATTTGCATATTTGCAACGTGAAAAAAAAACAGTAGAGGATTTTTTAAAAAAGAAGCGGTTTTTTTTAATTATTGGTATCCTTTTTTTGGGGGGTTGTGTGTCCTACTTTGTGACGACAGATCGAATATTGCTCATCTGTGCAGTTTTTCCTAGAAAAACTGACCGAAATGACACACGTCACCTAAACTGCTGCAAGAGATTTCGTGATCGATTGCTTCGGGTTTCGGTTAGAAATAGAATTGCACCATACTAACGTCGTATTCGCCATCTAAATTTAGATATAACAATTTTTAAATATCGTCTTTTATATATCTACACCAAACTATAGATAATTTACAACTAGATTAATTTTTAAAAATTAATCTTTTTATCAATTTTTAAATTTTTTTACCATAAATATTCTACCTGTAACAGCCTCTCTAAAAATGCCATCAATGATTTGTTTTATTTATTTATTTATTTATTTTTTATGCTAGGCTCAAGACCAGAAACCAAAATGCCTGAATTTTAAAGATTGGTTTTTTTTCTTTCTAAATTTTGATAAATTTCTTAACGATTCCGTGAAGATTCTCTGAATTTTTTTTTTTTTTTAATTTTTTCCGAAAGAATCTTCGAACAAATTTTCAGAATTTTCTTAAAATTCTCGTTCAGGCGCGCCTTGGTTTCTGCACCAATGATTGCTGAATGGGTGAACCCTTCAATCGGTCCTGACATTGTGCCGAAACGTCTAAATGGGTTACTTCTTTGCCAACTTTCTTACATCATCCCTTAAATGGGCTTATATATATAAAAAAAGAGCTTCGGAACTCATCTACATCAATTAAAATTTAAAATTTTGTTTTTTAGAAATGCAAAACAGATTTTGGGCTACTGCAATCTTTCGTAAGCATTCTAAAATCTCTCTTAAGTCTCTAGTTTTGTGAAGAGCAAAAAAAAAAAAAAAACTGTTTGCTATTATTAAACTCGGCAATTTAGTTGCATGTCATTCAAAATTTTTCGAAATTATGGACACGAAGAATAGACGATCAAAAAGATGATGAAATTCGACTATTTATTAATTTTTATGACATTGTTCCTATTTAAAAATAGGATTTCGTATCTACCTCATCCTTCTAACGCATGCGGATAACATTTATAACATTATTAACCCGTGTAAAATAGCCTGGTAGATGATATTAAAATAGCGGGAGTGACTAGGCAAATATAGGGAGTGAATGAAGTGTGTGGTGTTTGGAATTTTGTTCCATCCCCGCCCCGAAATATCATAACAAAATACTTTTAGATTTATGGAAGGGTAAGAGAACGTGCTATTTATTAAAAGTTAGCATGGACGATTAGCTCGGGTATAGGTGAAAAGGCCAATCAAAAACATGGATGATTCCTAAGTTAGGTAAAAGTAGCTAGCAATCTACCTCTCCCCTCATAGATGCTTGGGTGGAGAAATAGGAGGTCTGGATGACGTCAGAGGCAGTTTGAGGTGTTTTGGCAGAGGAGGTGAGCTGTACTCCCGTCGGACCAAGACTGTAATGTGTCTTCCTGATGTTCAGTTTTTGATTGATGGTCCTAGACTCGGTCGCTAGTTTTATCCAATGTATGATGTTTGCTGACGACACATATGACAAAATTTCTGCCTCGGAATTTCGTCTTCAAAAGTGATAAATGTTTTATTTTTTAGGCAAGAAAAAAATATATAAATATATATTATATATATTTAAAAGAGGAGGGAAAAAAAATAAATATAAATCGAGAATTTATCTGAAACAATAAAAAAAAGAGTAGAAATTGTAAACTGGGCTAATGCGAACGTTAAGGGCGCTTGGGGCATTAAATTCGTTTTAAGGGCGCAAAGCTCTGTTTGATTGATGACGTTTTATGTTCCTTTTTTTCTTCTACTTCCATTCTGAGAGCCTGATAGCCTGAAAGGCTTTAAAAAAAAAAAGTGCGTAGAGCAGCAGCGTAAAGAAAACAGTACAGCAGAGGCCCCGTTTAGTTACCAAGAACTGCAGCAGTTAGATTAAAACAAATATATGTTTTTTGGGGCCTCGCAGTGAGGCGATTCGTGGAATTTTAATCAACAAGTCCTACGGGGCTAAATATATAGTATATATACGTACATATATCAAAATTTGAATGAAATTTTTTGCAATTAACAGAAGAAAAAAATAAATAAATATATTAGCATAAAAAAGTAAAGATATTTAGGATTGGCGGAAGGGGAGGAACGAGTCAGCCAATCAATTAATAAACATTAGAATTAATCTATTTATCTCCACTAGCTATTTAGACGTTTCAAGAAAAAAAAAAACAATCATTGGTCAGAGTTGTGTGTACATATTGTAAATGTTGTCACTTTTCTCGCCAAAAATAATAATAAAAAATGGTGTGCATGTATATATATATATATTTATATATACATAAACATATATATACATATATACACACACAAAAAACCGAAAAAAATATTAATAAAAATGTAATGTGTACGTGTACGTAGAGAGAAATAATGTATCTCTACCACATTTTCTCATAAACTACTCTTTATGTATCTGCCGCATGATGTGGCAAAATGTGAAACTGTGTTTCAAAAATAAAAGTGAACGTCTACGTATAAATATATATGTATCTGTTAGTCTCAATCACTTCAACATACCGTAAACGGAAGTCATCAACGTGCTCTTTAACCAATGGCTGATGCTGCACTTTCTGCTTTTGTCAATCTTTTCCTCTACAAAAAATATACATAACAACTATAATAATAATAATAATAAGAGAGAGAGATAGGGAAAAAAAAATTCCCTAGTCGATTTAGATGTCATCTTTTGTCATTAAATGACGTTTTCTCGTTTTGTTTGTTTGGTGTGTTTTAAATTAATGTTTTAATGTCCAGTTTTTGAAAAATAAATGACGCGTACGATTGTTCTTCATGTTTAACTTCCATTTGTGCAGTTTCGTGTTTTGTAGTCTGTTAAACGATTTCAATAGGTCCCTATAGATTTAATTGCCTATTTTGCAATTACCTAATCTACTTAATGATCTTTAATTTTAAATATATAAATAGGGAAGGTGTGTCTTTGATAAAATTTGATTGATGTATTACCTTACCGAAACGAAAATATTTATCAAACCATTCAGGTTTATGAAGTTTCTTGTTTATGTTTCCTTTTTTTTTTTTTTTGCTTCTTACGTTTAATTCGGAATATACTGTATAAATTAAACTACTTATCTCTCTATTGCTTACGAATATACATAAATATTATGACTTTGCAAGTTTAGAAAGACGTGGGATAAACAAAATTCTCGTTGTTAGTAAACAGAATGCCTGTTAATCCATGCAAATTTATGACCAAAAAGTTGCTTTTTTAACGTTTTAATATTCAAAAATTCCAACTTTTTACCGAATTAACAAAGTTCTGGATATAAAATTAACGTATTAGCTGCTATTTGTACCAGTTAATAATAATAATAATAATAATAAATGCGAGTTTAATAAATAAATATAATGAAATTAACGAACGTTTTATTCTGTAGAAGATTTCTAAGGATAAAAATTAACAATTCTTAAAGAAAGAAAAATCTGACAACGTAAAAAAGAAGAAAAAACTTTTTTTTTTTTTTTGTTTCCGGAAAGATAAAAATTTAGTTTTAATTACTCCAATGGAAAATCTTGGTGCTTTGATAGAGAATAATCTAATATAGGCTATTTGGATAAATGGAAAATAAGGCTTTGCTAGCAGAATTAACATTTTTTTAAACTTTTTTATTTCTCTTCAAAAAGTGATTACATTTTGCCTGTTAATTCTTAATTAGCGCCCAGTTTGAAGAGAATTTTTTTTGTATTTTTTTCTGGAGAAAAAATATCGAACGAATATTCTTGCTGTTCTCTAAATTAAATTCTTTTTTTTTTTTTCCTTCTTCTTCTTCTTACTTTTTCCCTTCAAACTTTACTTTCAAAGACTTTACTTTCTGTGGTGTCATTAAGGAAATTGTAGATTGTCGAAAGAAACAAATCGAACGAAAATGTTTTTTAACGATCCTTACCTGCTTCAATTTTTGTATATTTTTCTTTCATAAGTAGTTGCTTCTCTCTCGGTTTTTTTTTTTTTTTAATTTTTTAACATTAAATTGATAGAATTAATATTTTTATTTTTTATTTTTCGATTTTCGATCTAAACGATCACCTAAAAAACTAAATTATAAAACTAATAAACACTACGAGAATTTAAAAAAAAAAATTATTTTTTTCTATATCATCCCATTAAAGAAGATTTTTCTAAATATATCTATCATGCTCTAAAATTTCTCTCAGTAGAAGTTCAGCATCAAAAATAAGAAAAGCATTAAATATAAAAGTTCAGAACTCCTAGACTTATTTTTGTGTGCAGTTTTTTCCCTCTTTAGCCTAAGGACAAGCAGATGTTGAGATGTTCTTGCTGTTCTTTTTTGCTACATCTTTAATCCCTCCTAACTTCGTAGTTACCATAATTTATCCACAGTTCGAATTTTATTTTTTCAGGAAAAAAGACCTCTTTAGCCTAAGGACAAGCAGATGTTGAGATGTTCTTGCTGTTCTTTTTTGCTACATTTTAATCCCTCCTAACTTCGTTGTTACCATAATTTATCCACAGTTCGAATTTTATTTTTGCAGGAAAAAAGAAAAAAAAATGGTAAGATATGTTACGTAAACATAAACAATTATCAAAACAATTTTTTTTATAATTTTTTCGTTAATTCTAATTATTTATTTTTGAAGTTTTTCAGGTACCTAAGTGGACAAAGAATGAAAAACTGAACAGAAAAATGTACTTTTGAATATATTTTTGGTAAGTTTAAGCACTTTTATAATATTTTATAAATCTTGAAGAACAGAACAAGTCGTTTTATTATTTAATTTTTATAAATTAATTGTAATTAAACTTAGAAAATACAATAAGGTTAAGAAAATCATGAATTTATAAAAATTATAAAGATATTTTTTTATTATAAATATGCAAAAAATAATATCATCATATGTGTTGCTTCATGATGATAACTATACAAGAATAATCCCAGTATGAGTTGCTTCATGATAATAACTATGCAGTAATAATCCCAGCATGAGTTGCTTCATGATAATAACTATGCAACAAATAATCCCAGCATGAGTTATTTCGTGATAGTAATTATGCAAGAATAATCCCATCATGTGAGTTGCTTCATAGAATAACTATTCAAGAATTATCCCAAGAACATGATTGTTTATATGACTGTATAGGATAGAAAATTACTAATTCATAACACAATTAACTTAAATTACATTATCGCAATCAAATTATGCTCATTTAATTGCTATTAACTGTATAAATTATCAACCACTCATTTTATCATTTTTTTTTTTTTTATATTTTTAAATCTATTTATAATTACTTTCTATGATGAAATTCATTAAAAATATGTTGAATTTAAATTTCATTATTCTAAATGAATTTAATATTCAGTAAATCGATTCATTCATTTACTTGGACGTGATGTGAAGTAATCAAGCACATGACATTGTTTTGCAGTAGAACTAGGAGTTACTAATTGCTTTAATTTTGTTAAATAATTTTATAATAAAATATTCATTTTCTTCATCTTCTTTTCCTTCTTCAAGATTATTACCATCATCATCATCATCGTGTTTGGTATTTTTTGTTTTCACTAAAAATTCTTTGGCTTTAATTTGACAGTTCTGAACATGACTTCTTTGGCTTGTTATCTCACAGTTCTGAACTTGCAAAACTAAATATTTTATTAATGGTATATAATGACATTTAATTCTATTTTTCTAATCACTGTTTAAAGTCTTCTAAAAGGGTTAATTTATCATGGGATTTAGATTTTAATATACGATAAGTGACTCGCATCAATGACAAAGCAAAAGCCTTTGATGATGGCAATCAGGAAAGGCTACTAACTCTCTATTTTTGTATCATTTAATGAGAAAATCTAGTAATTAAAATGATGTTTGCACTAGATATTACTTACAGCTATTGAAAGGAGTCAATTAAATCATACAAACTTGTTCTGTTCGCCTAGCAAATAACATTAAATTTTTATATTTTATAAACATAAATTGTTATTTTAGAGTTTATAAATACAGTTAAATCAGTTATAAAAAATAGTTTGAGTTTATGCATTAATTTATTGATGTAAATAGAACTAGGCAATAAGTCATAAAAGTAAAATTACTCATAATTTGCACATAGAACTTGTTTAAAATTTTAAATTGTAAACTTGCTTTAATTTCGTTAAATAATTCTATAATAAAATATTTATTTTCTTCATCTCCTTTCCTTCTTCACGATCATTACCATCATCATCATCATCATCTTTGTGGTATTTTTTGTTTTCATTAAAAATTCTTTGGCTTTAATGTCTTAGTTCTGAACTTAGCTTCTTTGGCTTGTTATCTGACAGTTCTGAACTTACAAAACTAAATATTTTTTATTTGTAAATTTAGAAAGTGTTGGACTAAATTTAGTGTTTAAGAATATACAGGTCTTAGATAATAGTCTTATTTTAGCACTTTCTTTTGTAAACATAAAGAAGAAGTTGGATTTACACCTACAGTAGCGAAAAGTTAGTTTTAACTGCTTTCACTAACAGATTTTTAAGCAGAAAAATAACACTAAAATATTATATTTTTGTGTATATCATTAACTTTATTAATTATGCAAATTTAAGGCAATCTTTTGAGAGAGTTTGTTTTGCTCTTTCCATTCATTGACCCATCAACTCACTCGCTCTCTTTATCAAACTCAACAAAGATGAAGAATGACATTCAGGATGCTTGTTATCTGCAGTCAAAACCACCGTTAATGACTTACTATCAATGGCCATTAACCTTTTCTTTTTTATTTTATTATTTTTTTATTATTTTTAATTCTTATTTTTTGATATTTTTGTGTACAACTCATTAATATGCTATAGTTACTCGTCTGTCAAAATATTTTCGATATTTTTAAGCCGAAAAAATAAAATTTTGCAAACGAGAATCGCTTAATAACAAACAATAAAATGCAGATGGTTAGTAAGCTAATTCTCATCGATTAATTATTAAAATTAGCTCTGCTAAAATCCCTACCAAGAGATATTTTTATAACATTTGGCCTATGGGCTAGAAACTGCATAAAACCAAGTTTAATTAAGAAGAGAAACATTAAAACCATTAACTCTCATAATTTAAACTTAATATCTCGGTATCCACGGTCAATAATAATAGGTCTAGACTAATGATTGATGGATAAATTATTAATTCAAATTTTAATTAATCTTAATAGTAGAGTAGGTATTAATATAATATATATTTTTTCTTCTAAAAATAAATTTTTCTTTTTAAGAGTTTATAAAAGGCAATATGAGTTTTCAGGCCATCAGCTATATATATATATATATATACAAAATGCACAAGGAACTAAATTAATGAGCATAAAGACTTACATAACACGTTTATTACGAATTTTTCTTGTCAGGTTACGAGTTCAGCAAACTGTATTTATAAACATAAACATTAAAATTCTTTATAGTCTAATTAAGGATATTTATTTATTTATAGAAGTGAATCAAAATTATTTATAGATTTCCGAAATCCAACAAAATTTTTTTTTCTTCCGATCTATAATATTAATTAATTATTATATGCAAAATTTAATTATGTAAGCCACAGAATCGAAACGTATAAAGTAGAATTATAATTTGTCCGAAAATTTCGAGTTTCAAGTAAAAATCATCACAATATGTTAATTTTTAAATCTTTAATTTGCATATTTCAAAACACTACTACTGTTGTAATATGCAAATCATCAGTTACACTGTCAGTTTGTTATTAAGACAATAGTTGGGAAAAACAGTTGACAATTCTATGCCAGCCTTTGTTATTCTAGTAACGTGAACAGGCTTTAAAGGTTTCTTCTTTAAGGCTACACAATTTAAAGGATTGCTTATTATTTGATGTCTAATAAAATTCTTTATTGCGGAATTTCGAATTTTTTTCCAATTATTTAATCATTTTTATAATATTAATTAATTATTATATACAAAAATTTGATTATTTAAGCAATAGAATCGAAACATATAAAGTAGAATTGCAATTTGTTTGAAATATTTGAGTTACAGGTAAAAGTTATCACTATATGCTAATTTTTAAATCTTAAATTTGCATATTTCGCACTCTATAACTTGTAATAAGCAAATCAGTAGTTATGTTGTCGGTTTAATTGTTTTTTTTTTTTAAACAAGAGAAGCTAGTATATCACTCAAATTAGAATACAAAGAGGGCTTAAAGTAGATATCAAAGTTGGGTCATTAATGTTATGCCTTTATCTCAGGCAGCGAAAAAACCTATGTTTACTAAATTTTATATATACATGTTATACCTTTTATGTTGGATAAGTGCTCTTTATTTATTTTATTTATTAAACTTTATTAATTATACAGTTCGAAGATAAATCTGAACTGAAGGGAGAATACCAAAAAAATAATGATAAATCCATCAGTTTAATTGTTACTTACAAAAAATTTACCAATTTTACGTCAGCCTTTCTTATTCTAATTAACATGAGCAGGCTTTAAAGGCTTTTTCTCTAAGGCTACACGTTTTAAAGGATTGCTTATTGTTTTGTGAAGCTATGCATACAATTTTGGTTTTGTGAGAATTCGCAAAATTCTTCTACGATTAATAAATTTTAGATTATATTTATTTTTTAATATCTCATAAAATTTGTTCTTCAAAGTTTTTAATTTATTTATCAGTAAGAGACATGATAAATTAGAGAAAAATCCTCCTCTTTTGGAAAGAAAAGAGATAATGACTCGTACTTAAACAAAAATTTAATCAAAATTTTAATATCTTTTCTTTTAATTTAATTAAGTATATTTTAATATCTGTTGTTTCAAGGTAACCTAAAATCAAATTCAATTAATGCAAATACGGCGCATTATTAGTCTATTGTTGTCGTTAAATGATTTTTTAGACTTTGAAATGATTCCGACAACAATAGTTTATTGTGAAGTAATACCAATTAAACAATGTTTCGCGTGATACACGTTTAAATTTATATTTTAGACACCCAGCAGGGAAAAATTATTTTTAAGCAAATTTAATGCCAGATAATGTCTAACCTGAGGGATGAGGCCTGTACTCCCTTAAGGCCTTCATCCAAGCCTATGATTAGTTTACATTATACAAATATTTCAGATAAATCTTCTAGAAGGCATTAATAATAAAGCACACAGATTATACGTGCATGACGGCTATCAGCAATATAAATATTAAATAATTAGTACATGATAGGTGTTGTTAAACAGAATATTAGTGTACAGTGGCTCCTATACGGTAGTCGGCGATTTGCATTCTTTGCATGTTTTGCTAGGGATTTTCTTGCTTTTATTGTACGATGGAAGCTATTTTTCGCAGTTTTTTAAATAATATTTCGGCTGAACATGTCATAAAAACACTTTGGTGGAAGGAGGAGAATCTGTTTCTATTCCGACATCTTGATAAATGTTTGTAAGATAGTAACGCCCAAAGATATTTCACATAGGTTCACTTAAGCAATATTTGGCTATTTTCCAATGACTACTGCTATGTATGCTATTTTGGCTTAACTTTTCTTATTCTATAATGTATAAGCTAACAGTGTATCTATCTGTATCGTTATCTCCATAGTAAAGGTTAAAAAACAATTAAGTAGATGTTTAGAATTTTATTGAGCGTATTTAACTCCATCTTAAATTCTTGAAACTTGTTTAAGGTCGTAATATATGGCTACTGAAGAATGATCAATTTATTTATTGTTATGGAGGAATAATAACCATGTTCGAGATGTATTAAAAAATAAAAGAGTCAATGTAAAAAAAATGTGCTTTGAAAGAAAATATAACAGTTGTAATATACTTTAAGGAGGGAGGAAACTATAGAAGTGCAATATGATCGCAACATCTTTCTCTCTCTCTCTCTCTCTCCGTCTCTACTTTACTTTATCTTTAGTATAAACAGATATGAGATCTGCCAGTTTGAGAAGATTGAGTCAAAATATCTCTCAACTATCTTACCAGTCACAACAGGTAAGTATTGCTTTCCATTACTTAAGCTTTCTCCTTGCCTGGAATATAGAAAAGTTTCCTCAGGGGAGAAGGGAGAAAATTGGACACGTTTATAATTTTTTCCGACAATGTGTCGGAGAACCGAAGGAGGAGGAGGATGAAAGATACTTCTTGAACTACTAACCGATGAATTATTTACGAGGAATTGTCAATTTTTTTTATTTTTTGCTTTTGTTGTTCTTCAGTTTTGGTTGGTACAAAATGGATGCATTACGAATATTACTTTCTCTTCACCGTTCTAAAATTTTCAACAGAATTCTGTTTAAAGTCAACTTCTGACACACGTGCCTGGCCTTCCTCCTCTTCCATTAATCATTTTGGAAGCTATGGATTCTGATGTGATCATTTCTTTGCTGACAATTAACTCGAGATGCTTTGCTACCTTCTCTGTTGCTTCATATGTAATTTTATACAATTTAGCATTTATTAACACTCTTAGAAAATTACTGACAGGATACAGTTTCGATGCTTACGGGAGATATCGAGATTAGAATATTTTTTTTATTAAATTCTAACTTATCTTTTGCGCCGTATAAAAGGAAGAACGGCTTTAGATATTTGGAATCTTTTTAATTTTCGAAATTCCTTAAATAATTAGTTTGTTAATAAAGATATTTGGCAAAGGATTTTTTCGAATAGTTGTTTATCCTGTGCTATTTAAGTATAATTATTCGGAGAGAGTCGCAATCATTATTCATTCTGTCCTTTAAAGTTGGCAAACACTATCTGAAACTTTGGGTCACTTACCACAAAAGGGCACATACGTCACATTTTAACGACATAATGAGACAATTTCAAGATTTACAATCCCTTCGCCCCATTAATGATTAATTAACTTTAAGGCTTTTAATAAAAATTAATTTTTGAAAGGGCCTTTCCATGAATCAAGAAAACAGTCAACTGTTCTACATTTTAAAGACCCGTTTATAGCCAATAATTTGCCAAAATAAAGTTAAATTTTAGATCACCACCTCGTTTTGAGCGCTTAAAATTTAAAATATGTGTAAAAACTCTACCATAATTTTTAAGGATTTGTGAAGATAAACAACTACACAATTTAAAAACTTAACTTTTTTTAAATTAATTTAACGTATTTTACAGTTTCTTAAATTATTTCTTCGCTAAGAAAAATAGTTTCTAAAATATTAAATTTAGGTGCGTATTATAAAAATGTTTAAAATTATACCTTGAAAAATTTAATTCATGCATGTTTATTTTAATCTTTCACAATTAAATAAATATATTAATAATAACAGTAAAATAATTATTATTATAAAATTTATAAATTAAATTGCAATTATTTTAATATGTTAAATTTAAATTAAGAATAAATTTTTATACACCACTTACTTCTCTTTTATGAACATTATGTCTATATATATGAAGTGATGTCAATGTGTTAAAATTTTCAATAATATTGATTTGTAATTATGCAAATTATTCCGTTTAAACTGTCAATGAAGTATCCAAAAAAAAATATGAAACTTGAAATTTTAAATTTATTTTTATTTCTTCGCATAAAAGTCATAAAAATTTCAAGTATAATTAGAAACTTGTAAATTATAAAACGTCACAGGTAGTTGCTGTTACATTTTTATTATTATTATTATTATTATTATTATTATTACGAGAAATTACTGTGTCCAAATTCAATTATCCAGATATTTTTAGACTAAATGTCATATTGGCCAGACATAGGGCTTAAGTCCAAGACAATTCTGATGGCTGAAAGAAGACGTATCTTAATGGTGATATTTTTTATAGAAGATGATGGATAACACGACAAAAACCACATTTTTATTGTCAAACATGAAACATGTTCGGATCATCCATTGTCCTTTGCTGCTCTTATACAAACTTTTAGTTGGAATTACTTGACTGAATGCATTAGATACTTTAAGTCTGTCTTCATGATCAAAACACATGTCAACATTTTACAAACATTAAATTCTATATAAAAATTTATTTCGAAATTATTTTTTATTCATTTGCCATTTTTTTTTTTAAATTAATAGCAAATTTATTGTTTTTAATTTTAATTTTAATTAGAGCCATTAACTGTTTAATTAGTGAATTAATTTTATAATGTTTACTGGTTCATAGTGAACGCAACGTATTCTGTGATTCTTGAGTCCAAAACATTCTTAAGTTAATTTTATAAAAAAAAAAAATACATAATTAATATTTTTTATATAGCATATTTAATTACAAGATTAAAAGCATCACTTGCACTTTTCATGAATATTACAAAAATATATTAAATAAGTATTTAGTGTTATATATATATTTTGTCTTTCCTTTCATCTTCTAATTGATACAAATGAGTTTAGAAACATGATATTGTCTGGCTAACTTTTACAATTAACTGGAAGAAAATTTTTGATTGGAAAAATTTTTTTAGGAATAAGTTTAGTAAAGAAATTAAATACGTTAAGTACTAAATAGTTTCTAAGAATTTTATTTAAAATTTTAGAAATCAAATACTTATGTTATTTTAATTATAAACTTTAGTTAATGAATACAGTCTATATAGCCTATAGGGAAAAGTAACAAATAACATTGGTTACTATGGTTACAGCTGACCCACGTGACCCTCTACGAAACAGTTTTTGGGCAAGACGAAGGCCGGGTAGGTAAAGAGGAAAGCATCATTACCTCTATTGATTCTGTCAGCCGCAGATGATGAACAGCTACTGCTTCGTTGGTCTTGGAGAGCTTTAATTTCCTCAACTGGTTTAATTTGCAACTTTTATTAAACTTGAATATATTTTTAATAACATTGTCTTTTTATTGAAGTGAACTTTCTGATTTTTTTTTATTTATTTATATTATTTTGTTATTTTAAAGAAACAAACTGAAAATTGTCGATTGCAAGAAAAATGAGAGTGAAAGTTGTCAATTTCAGAAAATGGAAAATGAAAGTAGTCAGTTTCTAAAAAAAAAAGTATAAAAGTTGTCAATTTCGGAAAAAGTGTAAAAGTAAAAGTTGTCAGTTTCTAAAAAAGTAAAAAATAGCAAATAAAATAAAAGCAAAACTTGTCGATTTCCGAAAATAAATATACAGAAAATAAAGTTGTCAATTTTTTATGTTTTTTTAAAAAAATACCAGCGTTCAATTACAATAAATGTACATATATTTCTAAAAATGCAATAAATGAAAAATAAAAATAGTTAAAAATAAAAGAATTATTTTTAATCGTAATTTCGCAAAATGAAATTTATTATTTTATTATTTCTTTAAATTAATTTTTTCTCTTTCTCTTACCGAACATAATTATCATGTCACAGAAAATTAAAAAGGTATTAATATTAATATACTCTTCTCGTTTTTTGATGTATGAATCTACTTTTCATTCCATCACTTTGCTTAGATTGGATTTTTCGTGATCGATTCGTGAAGCGATTGAATTTTACTTAACACTGATGATATTCTTATGGTAATTAAATTTAAAAATGGAAAAGTTTGTTCTTATATTCATCATATTGTCAATTTATGAAATTGTTTACATGCGAAGAAAATTACAATAAATTATATTTTCTCTGTACAGATCTTATTTTTTATCTATACAAAACTTTTTTGAGTTTAAACTCGTTGAAAAGTGATATATTTAACAAAATAAATAAATAAATATCAGCATTAACAACTTTAATTTTCTTACGCTGTTTCGATTTAAAGTAAAATCTTAATTAAGGAAAATTCATGAGAATGATCGAGTTGTTCAATTTATGAAGTGAAGCACGAGATGAGATCTCATTCTGTATTAATTTTTCTTTAAATTTATATTTGAAACATTTTTTTAAATCTTCGAAAGGCTGATTTATGCATTTAAAGACCCGTTTCGCATGAAATAAATTTAGAATGAACAAGGAGTGAAGTAGCAACAAGGTAAGAAAACCGGTACTCAGTAGTTTAAAACCATTAAAACCTAATTAAGTAAATAAAAAAAAATCGTTTCCCTCCTCCGAAATCCACAAAATATTAACGTGAATTGAATTACGTCTTAATACCGGCGATCTTTACATAAAACATGTATTTTCTCGCATACAAATTTGGCAGGAGATTCACGTCCAATCTTTACTCCAACCGAAGCTGCGTGCATAATTCTCTTCCATTTATCATCCCGCGCCTCTCTACGTGTTCACTTTAATATTTTAAATATTTCGGCGCTTCGAAAATTAAATTTTAGTCTTTATTTACGCTAATGAACATCATTTCTGCGACAAACAATAATTAACTGGTGGGAAGACCAGGGTGTTGGCTAAACAAAAGCTCGGTCGAGGCGAATTAAACATGCGTTAATTTTTAATTACACAAGAGAGAGAGGATTGGGGACAGTTTATCAGTAGAGGGAGACGTTTTGTTTCAGTGAATCGTCATTTTTTTCCCTTCTACTCCCGTGACACCAGATACAATCTGTTTGATTGATGGTATATCTTATCTCAAGCTTCTCTGTTTGTGTGTCCACTGTGGATACAGTACATCGCTTACTTAGTAATCTCCGCCCCTTTTGTTCTTTTCTCTCTCATTGTCGCCTTTATCTGCGTCTAATTATGATGACTGTGACTTTACTTAACGACTAACACCCTCTGCCTGGTATTTATTTGCTCCAAACTACATTAAGAAATTGCTCTGACAAAATGACCTGATGTAATAATCGAATTTAAATATTTTTTTCCCCCTTCCTCTTCTTAAAATTCTTACCTTTTATTTATAATTAAATCTTATCTGTGGCAAATGTTTAAACGTTTCTAAATTATTATGTAAGTTGTAATTGGTGGTCCTTATCGATTTACGAGCGTTTGATAAGATTGTTAGGAGAGTTCGCCCACGTTTCTTCTTCCAGAATGTATTTTTAAGTGGAAGAGCTCCGAATTCAAACTCAAGAGGCCCTTTCAAAGGCCCACACGAAGGTAAGCCAAAACTATCCAATGCAGTCGCTGCATAT
Organism: Olivierus martensii; assembly: GCA_000484575.1. NCBI lineage: Eukaryota > Metazoa > Arthropoda > Arachnida > Scorpiones > Buthidae > Olivierus > Olivierus martensii. The sequence goes on along the minus strand of AYEL01090973.1, from coordinate 200,297 downwards.
CCAATATAAAAATGATTTCAAACTAATTTTTATAATGCAATTTTAAAGTTGCATAGTTTAAAACATTAATAACCAATTTATGCCTAGGTAACGAGGGCCTCATTACAGATTCGTACGTTCGCCAAGCTATTAATTAATAAGACTTATAGAACAAGCTGTTGAGCTTAATATGGCCATTTGATAAATTATACCTACTTATATAAAATTCAAATTTCTACGTCAAGAAATTCATTTTAAGCGTATTAATTCTTAAAATTTAATTAAAAATATACTATAGGAATATAAAATTAAACCAACTGATAAAAATTTATTTTCGCTCACTTATAAATTTCCTCTAAATCTTCCTGTATTGCTACTAGATTATTACTAGTTTATTTTTTTATTATTATTAATATAAATAATTTGGAAATGCGTTATTTTGTTAAGGGGAAGAAAAAATTTTTTTTTGTTTCTTAAGAAAATAAAAAGAAAGATTCAAGCGCAAAATGATTAAGAAAAAGTTGAACCGAATAAAAATTATGTTATTTAGTTAATCATTTATTAAACTGTTTACACCGTTAACTACAGTTTATAGACATCGCAAAAAATTTTTTACTGAAATTTGATTTTTTAAATAATTATTCACATAAACACTAATTAATTAATAAATTACCGTAATGATGATACTTATTTTTTAAAGATAGATTAAAATAATTTATTAGAGATAAAAATCTCGAAAATATATTTATTTTGTGGTTTTGATTAATTGCGCTTCTGCATCCACAAATTTTAATTATTCAAAATTTTATAAAGGCTTAAAAAATTGAAAAAAAAAAAAAGATTTGTGCAATTTTCGTAAAATTTTCTGCAAATTTTGAAAAAAATAAAGAATTTTTTTCGGTTTACGGTTAACTGATGGTTATCTAAATTATCTTCTTCAGATGAGAGTTTATCTGGTAAAAAATTAAAAATTCTTGATTTAGAACATGTAGCGCCATCTGTCGGCAATTAGGCGATTTTTAGCTCTCCAGACAGCTTCTTGAACACATTAGCGCTCTTTTTTCCCCATTATTTTTAACCGAAAGGAAATTAAACTGTTTTGGAAAAATATATATGCAAATTTTCTACTATACCATATTTTTTTATATGATTTAATTCTTTTTTCTTTTTTTTAAATAATAATAAATATTTTTACTAGATTGTAAACTTATTACTACATTAGTATTCGATGCGCTGATGATTCTATTGTAGGTGTGCACAATTTTGTTATGTCACAAAGATCTGTATCTAAATTATACACGAACAATGAGTTGTTTGCAACATTGTATAAGTATGAATTATAAACTCGTGATTTTCGAGCGTTGTGAGGTCATATAAAGCTGAAAACATCCTTGTAAACCTCAACAACCATAAAAATTGATAATGTTTCGCCAGTAGCTGTAAAGAATTCTACGAGTATACGATTTTAATGCAGAAAATAATTTTTATATGGCTAACAGTAACAAAAAAAACATGATTTCAAGTATTAAATGAAGTAAAAAATTATTTACTTCATTTAATACTTGAAATCATGTTTATGAAGTAAATCTTCATGAAGAAGATTCATCATGAAGATTTTCTTCTGATGTTTATGATGTTAAAGAATAATTGTTAATGTACTTCTTCATGAAGTATTAATTTTTTACAGAAATTCTGGAGAATTTCTGTAAAAAATAATTAAAAAGTGGAAAAAAATCACAACTGTAACGAGATAAAATTTCTGTAGTGAAAGATAAAAATGTTTAAAATATTTTTCGCTTTAATTTTTAAGTCTAAGTAAGTTTTCACTGATGAAAAAAATTTTTTTTTAATTTTAGAGGGGGCATTTATTGCAACAGGAACGATTAAGGATGCACCATACACGTAAATTTTGTTGAAAATTTAAAAATTTCGATTTAAATCTAAGTGTCGAACTTAAGGTTTTTCTACACGAATAAGAGTTTTTCTACGGGTTGCACCGCATCGGCATTCCTGCAATATAAATGGAAGAAAAACTCGACTCAAATTTTTCTCTCTATGGCTAAACGTGACATAAATATCCCATATGCACACCGAAGACCTCCTAAATACTATCGAAGGCAATTTAGTTGGATAGCTGCCAAAAATGGTGAAATTTTCGTAGCGAAACAACCTTCTTTTTTTTTCCTGCACTTTGTTTCCCAAAAAGGACCAATCACAGGGTAGAAGTGTCCGTTCCTATCTAGGTTCGCTGGTGCGGAAGAAAGCCAGCTTTCCAGTTTTATTAAAACTTCAACGGTTGAGTGGAAAGTTTCTAGACAAGCGAAATTCTTAATTTTGTTATGATCATATAACCTACTAAGTTACCAAGAATTTTCTGTGAAGGAAAATTTGCAGATCGGAGAGAGAGAGGAATGGAGGAGAAGAAAAAAAAAAACAAGAAAACCAAGAAGAAGAAAGAAAAAAGAAAACATATATTTATAGAGTGAGGAAGAAAAAAAAGTGACGGAACGAAAGACAAATGCGTTGTCATTTCAAATTTTAAACACATATCTCTCGCAACACCTTGCATATTAAAAATAAAAATAAATCATGCCTATAGGTAAATATCGAAACGAGTAAAATATTGTTTTGTCCCTCTAAACAATGCCTATAGGCAATACTATTCCCATTTGCACTATAAGTTTGCATAAAAAGTTATCTGTCATCTTAAAAAAATATTCGTAAATGATTTCTCGCCTAGGACAAGATTACTTCCCCCTTTAGGTACTAAAATGCCGAAAAAATCGAATAAATGAAGTGAAAGGAGAGAATTTAATTATAAAAATAAATTACAGATTAATGTTGTCTTAGATAAATTCGAGACAAAAATAACTTATAAATAAAAATATTAACTGGTTTCTCTGTTTTATAACTTTCACGAAATCTAAGAACTTTGATGACAACGACGGAAGTCAGTATTAAGTCTATGAGATCCTATATTAATCTTATTATTATAGGATTACTATACTCTTCCATAGACTCAATACTGACTTCCGGTGCTGTCGTCGTACATTAATCTTATTATTATAGGATTACTATACTCTCCCATAGACTCAATACTGACTTCCGGTGCTGTCGTCAGGTATCGAATCATTTTTATTTTTCCTGTATTTAAATATTTAAAATATTACTAAATTAAATCAACTTAATGATGTTAAATCTCATAATTGCCATTAGTATCAAAAAATTAAAATAAAATATTAAATGGAATAATAATAATAAATTCATAAAAATTTTAATACAAATATTAACTGGTTTCTCTGTTTTATAACTTTCACGAAATCTAAGAACTTTGATGACAAAGACGGAAGTCAGTATTAAGTCTATGTGAAAAAAATAAAAAAAATACTCTAGAATCGATTAAATATTCTAGAGCAATTTAATCGATTCTAGAGTAATTTTATATATTCTAAAAAATATTCTAAATATATTGAATATTCTAAAGCAATTTAATCGATTCCAGAGCATTTTTAGATTATATATACAGGTATATATATCATATTCTAGAACAATTTAATCGATTCTAGATTTTAGATAATATATATATTAAATATTCTAGAGCAATTTAATCGATTCTAGAGCATTTTTATATATTCATATAAAAATGCTCTAAAATCGATTAAATTTCCTAAATTTAATATCATAATGTGCACCTATCTAAATCATCGAAATAATTAATAAAAATCTAGAGCAATTTAATCGATTCTAGAGCATTTTTATATATTCATATAAAAATGCTCTAAAATTGATTAAATTTCCTAAATTTAATCTCATAATGTGCACCTATCTATAATCATCGAAACAATTAATAAAAATGTAGAAAATGCAAACGAAAAAAATTATCTTTAATAATTTCTAAAATTCGATACATCGTAAAAAATAATCTTAAAATGATTAGATGCCCTTACATTTATGTTCTAAACAACAAAGAGAAAGATAAAATAATTAAATAAATTGTTAATAAATTACTTTTAAAAAATATTTAAAAAATTCTAGCCCGTTCCCTTAAAAATCTAGACTAATTTTCATTGTCTTTAAAGGAAATTTATTAAAATTATCGTATAAAACAGTTCCTAATAAAATTTATTTTAATGTAATTTATACTGAAGCACGTAAAAACAATTTCCACATCTTCAATTCTGTAATATATTTTTTTCTTCATCTGTTCTCAAATTACTGTTTTAAGAAATCGTAAATTGTTTTAAAGAGAATAAAACAGGTGTTGCTGTATAGAGAAGAATGTTTTTCGGATGATTAATGAGTTGTTTTTGTTTTTAAAGGATTTTTTTTACGTGTGCCACACAGAAACCACATAGTCGAACTGATACCACAAGTGTTGGCAAATGTTTAAATAATAATGTATATGTAGGTGAAGTTACACTGGTTGTAAAGGTAGATCCAACGTGTTGTACGTCATCGATAAAAATTTGACAAAATGGATCTTGATTTTGGACACGAATTTACACTCAACCTCCTCATGTATTTCAATTGGGTTTTATTTTTCTGCATTACCTCTGCTTCTCGAGTAATGGAGGGAAAAAGGGGGTGAAGACGTAATAAATTAAGGTTTAGAAGGTTTTTATTTAATTTTGATACAGTGGGGTTACTCCCGAGCCCTTTGAGTTCCTCTCAGAACTCAGTATTGTGCACAGAATATGTTATTAAACTCCTTTAGAACGATAATGTACCACGTTGCCAAGTTAAAAAGTTCCACGTGATTGAGAGAAATGTGTTACTTGAGCCTGAACTTATGAGAAATGCTAGATAAATTTATAAATTATAAGATATTTTAGCGGTTTTGCACCTTAAAATCTTAATTTTGCACACCCCATTCAAAAATGAATATGGAAAAATCTGTTAATCTGTAGGATAAACTGAAAAAATATTTTGTTTTCATATTTTTGAGTTTTTTGGCTACATTTCTTAAAAAAAACTGATGTAAACACCCTTGTCAAATTTTTAAATTCTTGAGGATCTAATTTAGATCCACAGATGGGACTTAGAACGGTGTTTAGACCATAAATTTTAGTACCAAGAATTACTTCTATCCTTCTAAATTGCCCCTCTAAAAGCCCTTACATGCCATAAAAGCGAATAGCCCATCAATTAACTTTTATTTTTACTACAGGAAACTTTGCCTTTGTTGTTTAGATTAGTTAGAACCATATTATAGCCTTAAATATATATATATACATTTTTTTTTTGTAAAAATAATAAAGAAAAATAGTTACAAATAACCGTTTCTAACATTAACAGATTGGATTAAGAGGAAAGTAAACAGTAAATTATTTGATATATGTACATATATGTGTAAATCTACAGCGAAAGTTATTAAAAAATCCATAGAGAAAGGAAAATTTGAAAACTGGTTAAAGAAGGAAAAGTTATAAAAAAGGTTAAGGTTATAAACCAGTAAACTTTATGGTCTTTAAGTCTGAAAACGATATTGTATTCTTCACGGTTAGTAGTAATCTTCTTACAAGTTACGCACATAGCATAAAACTATGGCACAAAATTTGATATAAATGTAAAAAAAATAATACTTTATTAATGTTTCAACACTTAATAATCGCGTACAAACACGTTTACAATCGTTTACGAGAGATGATGGTTTCAGTTAAGAAATATTTACATCACAACGAAGTAGAGTATATACAACTCGCTACAATTATGTTCAATACCTTTGATGGTGATAAAGGTAATCAAAAATTAAAAGGAGAGTGAGGAAAAAAAAAATAAAAGAGTATCATTAAGAGATGAGTGGCGGAGAAAGAGCACTTCTCCCTAACGCATTTCCCCCCTTCATCCTTTGTCCGGGAGGAGACGGAAGGGGTCTTATTTTTACTCGGCTGACTGTTTTATGGCTCGCCAGTCGGGTGGCGATTGGACGGGGGATAGCACGTGACACGGTCGTTTCCCGAAAATTACGACCTGACCCGGACGGTATATGAAGACAAAGAGAATGCCGCCCAGCCACCAGTGGACTCATGTGTGTCGCTTGTATGGGCCACTGAGGCTCCAAAATAAGCACGGATTACGAAATCATCCTCAGGTGAGTGAATATAGCGTTATTCGGCCATCCTCATTATCATACGCTTCGTCCAGTAGCGCTGGTCCAAACACATGACACTACTGAGCATGTGTGCTTGCCTCTACCTTCTTCTTGCTGTTAGGCCTAGCTTTACTCTCTCGTCCAATCCTCCTTTAACGCTCCAAACCTTCGTTACTCTTTTTTTGAGGTTTTGCTCTTTCTCGTCCGTATTTCTGCCCACTTTTCTCATTAGAGCTAGTCTAAGTTCTTAGTTATCCATAGACTACATCCGATTTTAGTGGGCTCTGCATATATTGTAACCTTGTGGCGTTTAAAACCTATATAGGCCTTATACTTATGCATCCAGATGCCTCAAAGTATCATAAATTAACATCTCGATTAATCGGGCCTAATTTTGATTAATTTTCGTTCTAGGCCTGATTTTCTGAAGCCAAGAGCTTTAGGCCTAGATGAATTTCCTTCTCCTTGTTTTGCTAGTCTCACTTTTATGAAAGTTTTAAGACTTTATTGATTCTACATATCGATAAATTTAATAATTTCAGTAACCTAAAGTTCTAAAGTTTTTATTTCTTACATTTAAATCATTCTAATCCGCTCTTCATAAGTACCATTTATGTAAAGATTCTGCCCTTTAAATCACTAATACATCTAAAATTTAGTTTATAGAAACTAAAGTAGATCTTTTGAAGAGAGTTACAGGCCTGGTGAAGCGATTTTGATCATGGATGAGTTGTTAAAATGTAGATTCAGTCGATGAGATTGTTATCAGTTCCGATCTGTTAGATAAGCGTGTATTTATTTATTTATTCAGTGTAAAAAATTGTAAAACATGAGCTTAAACATTAAATATTTTAATTTTTCTTCTCCAGTCTTTATAAATTGTTAAATGGCGAATAAAATCTTCAGTCGCTGTTACCTATTTTAGTTTATAAACTGCCGACATCAACTTGTTTATTTTTAAAAGCACATAACATAATTTACATGCCTTTCACGCTATAAATTAGGTTATGAATATTCTAAATGTGTGTTTAAAATTCTGGATTATTTTACGTTTATGTTGACAAACTTTCAATTAAACAAACTCCATAAAAGTCGCAAGTCTCCCAGGCCAAACTTTAAGTTCTCATGCTATGCACCACCAAAATGTGTTAAAATGTATCTTAGAGTGGGTTACTTGCTCTATTTTCAGAAAATTAGTTTTTATAAACTACTAAACTGTCAGAGAAACACTTTTTTTACACTGTTTACTTCATTTGTGTCCATAGAATCTTAGTTCTAATCTTTGATAATCGATAGAAATGAGCTAAATTTACACTAAAATTAGATCGAGATAGCGTATTAACGTTCTAAGTTATAGTTAATCATGTTTTTAACATGTCACACCTTCTATAAACTCTGAAGTGGGGTTTGGATAGATTTTTTTCTCCTCGAAACTTAAGATAGACTGTAGTTTAAGCAGTACTGATGCGCATTTAAGGTGACTCTTATTTAATATAACAAGAGTGGGCTTATGATCGATAAATGTGGAGCCCGACGCCGACAAATCAATGTAGTTACTTAAGAACTTATGCAATTAGCCTAAAATCATTTAAATGACTTCCTTAAATTAAGAGAATATTAAGTTTTAAACATTTAACCAAGACTGCAGTTAATTAAGTTTCTAGTTGTTAAATATTAATTAAGTTTATCCATCATATTCCAGCCTGTTTGGCCTTCATTCCGATTTTAATCGAATAAACTTCCAGCATTCGGAACTCGGAAAAATCGTTTTTGTACCGATTTTTGTTTTATTATAAAGAGATTTTTATAAAATAATTGCTATTCACATCTGTTAATCAAAATTTAATCGAAAGATTTTCATATTTTTTTAGCTTTATGAAAGAAAAATTTTGTTTACTTTTAGTTTCTCGAATTTATACATAATAATTTGCTGTTTTGTTGGTCTGTAATTGTTGCATGTGATCAGTCTATGAGATAACAGTTTATATGCGAAGTTTTATCTATACGTGATCCAAAATATCTTCAAAACTTTCATGTTCTAGGTTCATCAATCAGAATTTATATTTGTTTTCTTTATTTTTATCTGCAGTTTTGTATACTGCACTATAATATCTTTTTTTTGTTGATTTCTTGTTTTTACTAAACTTTACTGTAGTAGAAACGAGAAATTAACTAGAACTAAAACTAATCTGATCTAAACTAAATTATAGAATTGGACTAAGCTATAGAACTGATCTAGATTAAACTGTAGAACTGATCTCAGTTAAACTATAGAATTAGAATAAAACACATCTAGATTAAACTAAACTTTCATGTTCTAGGTTCATCAATCAGAATTTATATTTGTTTTCTTTATTTTTATCTACAGTTTTGTATACTGCACTATAATATCTTTTTTTTGTTGATTTCTTGTTTTTACTAAACTTTACTGTAGTAGAAACGAGAAATTAACTAGAACTAAAACTAATCTGATCTAAACTAAATTATAGAATTGGACTAAGCTATAGAACTGATCTAGATTAAACTGTAGAACTGATCTCAGTTAAACTATAGAATTAGAATAAAACACATCTAGATTAAACTATAGAACTGATCTAAACTAAACTATAGAATTAGAATAAAACACATCTGGATTAAATTATAGAACTGATTTAGACTAAACTATAGAATTAGAATAAAACACATCTTGATTAAACTATAGAACTGATCTAGACTAAACTATAGAATAAAAATAAAAGACTAAAACTAGACTAAACTGTAGAACTGATCTAAGTTAAACTATAAAACTGAAACTAAAAATAATGTAGATTAAACTATAGAACTGAAGTATAGAACTGATCTAGACTAAACTATAGAATTAAAATAAAACTCAACTAGACTAAACTGTGGAACTGATCTAAGTTAAACTATAAAACTGAACTAAAAATAACGTAGATTAAACTAAAAATAAAACTCAACTAGACTAAACTGTAGAACTGATCTAAGTTAAACTATAAAACTGAACTAAAAATAATGTAGATTAAACAATAGAATTATCATAAAAACTGATTTTACTACGGTAAATTCAATTTTTTTTTTTTTTGGTCAGTTGTCTAAACAATTATTCATCTAAATATTCTACAGCCATTTTGCTTATGTGAACATTTCTTTGTCATCACGTTGACGACTTTTTCTTTTAAAATAAAAAACTAAACAATTATTCATCTAAATATTCTACAGCCATTTTGCTTATGTGAACATTTCTTTGACATCACGTTGACGACTTTTTCTTTTAAAATAAAAAAAAAATTGTTTTTTCTAGAAAGAAAATATTTTAAATTCACCTGGAATCTTGTTTACTATACTTCTATACCAGATTTTGACTTTAAAATATCTGCTTGTTTACAATCAAGACATTTTGGTTACTTTGAGTGACATTTATTTGATTTCGTAAAGAAACGGGGTCAGATAAAACAATTTCCCACCAAACTAAAATTCATGTAAAGTTCCGAATAATATATATATATATATATGTAATATAAAAAATAAAAATAGGAAGTTCCTTTTTCGGTAGGTAGTAGAAATTTCTACAAAACTTCTTTGGAAGGGATCCAAAAAAGATGAGTTCTATCAGACAAAAGAAGAAAAAAAGAAGAAGAAAAAAAGAAGAAGAAAAAAAAAAAAAGTAAATCGATCGTTCAATCCGTACAGTTTACACAACTTCTGTTCAATTTGTCCCTTGGGAAATGACAGATCCATCAGAATTTTTTCTTCGTTTTTTTTCTTTTTTTTTTCTTAGACCCGAAACAATTTAGTCTCATCTTACAAAACTGTCCCGATAACAAATTAGACCTCTTATTTACTCGAAGAGAGAGACGAGACTTTGCGTGTTCGATTAGAATTGAATAATTTCGCTGAAGTAGAGGAGATAACTATAAAAATTTAAGAGTTTCAAGTGATAAAATTCTAACTTAATTAGTCCTACAGTTTATGTAGGCCTTTGACAAGTTTTAACCTTGTTGTGAACCTCTGAAAGTCTCTTAAGTGAAAAAAATCGTGCCCTCAAGCTATAATAACTCAAAAAATGGCTAAATTATTAAGCTCCATTTTTTTCTGCTCGTCGAGCCATGGTAAAATTTTAACTGGCAAGGTCACTTTAATTATTTCCGTGGCTTAAATTGGCCAATCGAATTATCCTAACCGATTTTAGTTAGATAAATAAAATAGATAAACAAACGTCTATTGTTTATCCCGATAGAGAATAGGAGTAATGAGTTAATTAGATAATCCCCTTGTAACATTTTTAATCCGATTTATAATTCATCTCCTTTATTGTTTTTGTTATTTTTAGATGTAGAGGAGGATGAGTTTGCAGACGAAAAGATGGGAGGAAGTAAATAAACATTAAAACATGGAACAGACCTCATAAGTTTAGGTGGTTTACTCTCCGGGGAAAAGCAGTTTAATAAGGAGATGGCTACATGGGACATTACTCCGTGATTAACATATTATTGGCCAGCTAGATTAAGATGTCGATCAATAGAGCCCTTGGAGGAAACACTGATCGATTGGGCTCCTTTGTAATGTCGATACGGCTCTTTTTCCCTTGCAGATTCGAAGTTGACGAACTTACCTCCGAGTTTACTCTCTCCTTGCTTTCTTTTTCTACACTTCTAGTTGATTTAAATGCAATTTTTGCTCTATATTGTTTTATATTCTTAAGCCCCTCTTCTTTCTACTGTTTTGACGATATAAATAAGTTTTGTTTCTACTTAATTATCTTTCTATTTTGTTTATTTAAAGTCCTCATCTACCTTTAGTTCTTAAGTCTGTTTAGTTAGTTTGATAGTCAAAATATTGCCATTCAGTACAGACTTATGTCTAGCCACTACTAATTATACTAAAATTAGAATACTGTAAGATAATTTTATGAATTTGCTTACTCTACACTGCACTTCTACATTTTTTTGGCCCGAGTGCTTCTTGAATCATCTACCAGCCTCATAAAATTCTTTAAAAAATCGCTCGGATTTTTAAAAAAATTCTAAATTTTATTATTAAGCGAAAAAATTCCAAACCGCATGCTTGGGTTCTCCTAAAACACGATCACTCTTAATTAATTCACGAAAACTAATCATGCAATCACGCGAGTGTCTAGAAAACGGTTAGAATATATTTATGGCAGATCGATGAGAAAAATCGTCTTCACGTGTTTCTCGAGATACACTTATAACACATACACACACAGAGACACAATACACATATTTATATATGTTGTCCTAGTGTTGAGCTGAACATCGTCACAGAAGACATAAATGGGTTGAACCAAGTGGAAGTGAAGGATGTCAAGAAGAGCAGCATTCGTTTATGTGCTCCGGGTCACTTTTACAATAGTAACTTCCTTATTTATCCAAATACACATTTTTTAGAGGGCCTCCTGGCAGGCTGCAATAAGAGATCCAGTCTGGAAAAGGGACGGTTTCATTTTACAGAGGGTGGAGAGCCGTTACGCTATTGGCGCGGGCTTCCGAGTGGGCGGTTAGACCTCTCATGAAGTCTACAGCGCTTTATACCGGATAATTCTGACCCTCCAGACGGATTAAGGACTTCTTACTGCCCTTCCAAGATCGTGATAGCCAAGCCACTTGAGGACATTAATTAATTTAAGCTCTGAAGTCTTAATTCGTGTTCGCGGACCTCATAAATCGCGCGATTGGTAACGATTTAAGATTATTTTGCTAATAAAAACGGCTAATTTTTCTTCTTTGCGCCTTAATAAGGCGTTAATGAAGCCTTCGGTGCCTTCGCGAATTCATATTTAATGATTAATTCCAGAGTATTTTAGAGCAGTTAAAGATACGAAATTTTCGCATTTATTTTTGGCTTAATTTCTCCTTTGGAACATTTCTTCGCGAATATAAACCATCTGTTTTCTCTCCAAAATTGTCAAATTAAATATCAACGTATAAAAAAAAAGAGGGTCCAATCTCTTAAATATCCTGCAGTTCACACTTGGATGCAGTGGATATCGAATCTGTCATATTGCACACTCCGTTAGAACTCTGATGGTGTACAGGATCTAGGATGTTGATCATTTTTCTCTCATCCCGTTACCATAGCAACGGATGGTAGCTGAATTGGATTAATTAGGTCCTAACCCTCCGCGTAGACCTCTAAATAAATTATCGTGCTGTGATCGAAAGTCTTTGGGATGAGTTACCTTTTTGTAGAATTTTTTAATGCAAAAAAAATTCTTTTATTTAAATTTTGTCAATTTTAAGAGATTTAATTCTCGATTATTAGCTTTTATGATGATAATAACACGCGAAAACATCCAGAAATATTTATTTTAATATTCTATATAATGTGAGAGCGATAAGCACCCCTTAAAGAAGCATCTGTAATGTATTTTTATCTTCATTTCTTCTGAAGATCACCTAAAACAATCTTTAGATTGCACTTCAACAACGCTCTAGATACATTTTGTTGTAAAATTTAACTATTTTTCATGAATGAGCCCTCTAAATTTAGTGGCTTCAGATGCAAAGATACATTTCAATTCACATTTTTCTGAACAAGAACTCTTGATGAGAATCTTTGCATCTCTGTGATCTACACGACATTAAACACTAACGATTTATAACTATAAAAACTTTAAGACACAATAATTGTAGATCTATGGTCACGAAGAATAGTAATAGGTAAAATGCAAAAGGATCTCATTCATGCTCTGATGGTGAGAATGAATTGAAATTTTTTTTTCCTCTATAGGGTTGATGATAAGCACTTTTAGTGTTCCCACTGCATTGTGATCCCCCGAATTTACTAAGAACTTCTTGATATCTTCAAAACTCGAGTTTGCAGTTATTTTTTTTTACTTGCGTGGGATTCCGAAACAAGTAGATCTCAAGTATTAAGTTTCGGAGGGGTGTAGAGATACGTAAAGCTGGGTGCAACCTTATCCCACCAAACTTCAGCACCCCCCGCCAGTTAGGGGATTTTAGTCCAGCCCCTGAGCCCACTTTGGACCATTCCTAGTTTTAAGGGGTGTTCCCGATATCGAAGAACACGTCAACGAAAAAAAAGAAATAAAAAAAATCGTATTATCTTTTAAAACTGGTCGGAGGAACTTCACTTCTGTACTATAAAACGCATATACACGAATTGAATAATGTCGAAATAAAAAGTGAAAAATAACCGAAAAAATGTCACGAGACAGTCAAACAAGCCGGAACATCCATCAAAATTTATAAAAATATGATGGATACGGGGCCTACAGCCGAATTTTCAATTCTATGAAAAATTTATGGGAAAAGAACACTCGAAACATCAGAAGAGGAAAAAAATAAATATATATTCTTTTAATCTTTAATACATTTACAGCAAAAGGAAAAAAAATTTTATATATTTAATATTAATACGAGCACTTTTACAATAAGTACATTTGTCCTCTTACAGAGAGGGCTTTAGTCTGTATGAAAAATGACGTCATTCATCTTTTCACTTAACTGAAGAAAAATAAAAAAATAAAAAAATAGAAACGGAGGAGTTTATACGTGTATTAGGCATTCTTACCTTCCAGTAGAAAAAAAATGGAAACTGAGTTCTGATTGGTAGCACGGTTTGGGGTTGGATGGGAATAGGAGACTGCAAAGGGCTCTTCTGTTGGCTCTCTGGCTCTTCACCACCTGGCGACAGTTTCGAAATATAGGAAATCCCCTAAGAAAAAAAAGAAGAAGTGGAGGGCGTAAGTCTCTTAGAAAATCCTTTGTTTTCGCCGCACTTTACCACCGTGTGCCAATCATCCTCTCGCATCATCGATTTTTCGAGGATGTGTTATCTACCGCTCTTTTTTTTCCCTCCGTTACGGGGAAGTTTCGCAGACAGGATTTTGGTAGTGAGGTTTTAGGGGGTTTTCGGTAAAACGAATCAATTAACGGATGATGGACTGCACTTTTGCAAATCCCACAAACTGCATCATCTTTGCTTTATCAATATTGCGCGGAGTGGAAAAGGAGAAGAGGTGGAAAAAGTGTAACTCTCGGACTTATTTATGGGGTTTAAATTAGCATAGGCGCGACTGGAAAATTTTCTCTTAATTTTTACACGGTTTTAAGCTTTTCTCTGTCTGTGTGTCGTCCAATCGATAGGATGGAAAAGAGGATGTACTACGTTAGAAAAAAGGAACCGAGCGCTTTCTTCGTAGTTCCTCAACAGAAAGCTCTAGAGGGCTTATTTATGTGTAAAGTGGGATAAATTAGCATTAAATTAGGAGCTCTAGATACACTTCCTCTTTCGGAGAAGTTCAAGAATTTCTGAAGCATTGTGAGTTTCTGAAAAGATGGATGTCGCGCTTTGCATTTTAGGCATTCAAGAAGACTTACACTTTAAAATGAGGAACAACTTTACAAAATTCTTGGACTAGAACTGAAAGGGGTGCTGATATTTTTAAGGGTTCTTAGGCGTACTATTCAGATACAGTATAAACTAGATTATTTTTTCCCTCATTAACTTAGCCACATAGGGCTTTGAAAACGTTACATAATCGAAAAGCACTTCCGGATTTTTAAATGGTTAAAGCACCCGTTGAGAAATTACAATTCCCTGTGCAATTTTGGAAGATTACTAAGGTTAAGTAGTATTAATTAGTTTAAAAGTTTGCTAAATGGCAGAGGAGGTCGACAGGGAAGATGTAGTAGTTTAAAGGAAGCTTCGGGTCCGAAAGTCCAGCGATTGGATGAGAAGAAGAGTGAGAGAGGCTTTTGGTACCATCAGGGAAAAGCGGAAGTCGAAAAGGCCGGAAGGAGAGAGGCTGCTGCGTGTTATCTACCGGGGGAATCGAGGTCCGCTATGTTTCGGCTGCCAAGTCATTAATCAGTCAGTGCAGCCGGCGGCATCTCTTCTTCATTCTGCGTGATTGATCGGCTCTTCCTCTTCTGCGCATTATAAAACCGCACCGATACCTTTTTCAGCCACTTTTTCCAGCAGGTACAAGAGCTTGGGCTCGCTTACATCTGTGTAAACTTCTACCCACTTTTGCTGCACCTCTCTCTCTCTCTCTCTCTCTCTTTCGATCTTATAGCAGTTCACTCACTCTCTCCCGACTATTTGTAGAAGTATAGCTGTCTCTAATGAATTCTCCGCTCTAGATTAACAGTATATCTTGACAAATTGTAAAATGAATTCTGTTTAAATCTCCACTTACTTAAAATGCTTCGTTTGAGCTTGAAAATGGACCCCCTTTTCCGAAGGATATTTTGGAAATTAATTCTACCTGTCCCGTTTTTTTAACTAACAACATAGAAGACCTAATATGTGGGTTAAGTTTAGTCCCCAAAAAGATACTTTCAGCATACTCATCGATGTTCCAGAATCTTTAGATAAATTCAGGAAAAATATTAAATAAATCCACTCAAACTACAGTCGTTTACAGAGTTAACCTGCATTCTCTATCAACTTTTATTGCTTAATAAAGTTAGCTAAGTTGTGATACCAAAATCTGAGACATAATTCAAGTATAAAAATAAGGAGCATCAGAGAGATAAATAATTATTTATAGAATCTTCTACACAGTAGTTATGTTTTAGAAAATTCCTTTCTTATAAATTAAATTTTGCATTCTTTACTTGTCTTAGAATTCGATTGAGAACTTCTTTCCTTTATTTTATAAAAAATTGAATTTGGAACTCCTCCATAAATTCCGTTTATTAAAGGAATTTTTGAAGAGAAGTTGAGAGAGAACCTGTAGAATAAAATGCACTCTACTATACATACATTCGTTGCGGACGGAGTCGAATAAGGTCCTATATTTTATTTATCGACTTGAAAAAGAAAACATTAAAAGTTAAATTTAATTTTACAAATTTGATCATTACGTGGCATGTTGTAAACAAAATATAATGTGCAGTTAGTTTTCGATTAGTTTTCTGCGGATTTATTAACTGACGGACATCATTATTTATTTTGTTATTTAGCTTAATTACTTTGCTTAATTTTTATTTTAAAACAAATTTTAATGGATTTTTCTACTCTTAATGGCCTCGAAACACACACAACACACACACACATACACACAAAAAAAATATTCAGTAATTTTCTTGGTTTATTTTTAGACTTACGGAAGCTGTTTACTACTTCATTTTTGGACATACAAACTTAATGTCGATACAAGGAATTATGATTATTAGATGAGCCTTCTACGATTCATTATCAGAAATGCATTGTAGTCTAAGAACATGCTAGTTTTCTAAGATTTTCGATAAAGTATTGAGAACTTTAATGCTTCATTAGTCCGTACTAGGCTGAGCTATATACTTGTAAACGTAACAAGTTCTTAAGATAACCTTATTTTATATTTTATGCTTAAGATGGACGTATAAATCAATATTTTTAGGCACAAAACGAACGATAAACAACTTTTATCTGGGTAGAAATGGGTAAAAGGAGCCTTTCTGAAGAGGAGTTTCTCTGAATGTTCTACCTTTAATGGTTTAAAGAACTTGAAGAAGAGATGGTTTCTCTTGTATATTTTTAAAGATATGCAATGGTTTAAAGATATAAGAGCCAAAAATTTTTCTAAGTTTCGGAAGCATTAAAAGTTTAACAAAAATAAGTTGCATAACAAACAAATAAGTGGAAAATCTACCACAATTTTTGCTATCTCACTTCCGCCAAACTTCGTGGTTCCTAACCTCATTTTACAAGTTTAATTAATGATGATTATTCTTGGTGGTCGCATCAGCTCTCAGCTCCTAATAGTACATTAAGGCACAGATATACAGGACTTTATTATATTGTGCAGAAGAGTAGAATATCTTGCAGTGATTCATTATCCATAGGTCAACGGGGAGGACAACACGCTGGGGGAAGAGGTTTAAAATTCCACGCCCGACGGGGAGCAGTGTGCAGCGTATAGCAGCATGGCCCTCCCCTACCGAATAGATTTGTCCAAGAGATGACAAAGGAGGGGCCACAGCCGAGCAAACAAGACAATGTTTATAAATTTAATAACATCTATACTTTTTGTAAAGAGCGTGTAAGTAAAGAGTACGAGAAAAAAAAGATAATAAATCCTCCCAAATCCAGATAAAACCGCACAAGTTGTGTGGTTTGTTAACATCGAAGTTGGCAGGATAAAGATGAGTGATGGCCAGTTTCTCCAGTCTATCTTCTCTTCTCCCTGTTTAATTCGTCAAATCGAATTTAATTGTGAAAAAAAATAAAGTAAAATATAAAAATTCAACAAGATTGAATGAAGTAATCTAGCTTACCTAGAATTCTCGTCACGTTCTTCTTAGTGGCTCGTGTTTTGCTTTCACGTCACGTGATTCCTTTTAATCGCTTCGTAGTTTGATCCTAATTGGTAAAAGTAGAAAGGGAGCAGCTGAAAGATGAAACTTTACACAATTATATTTACTATTCTAAGACAGCAGAGAGAAGAGCTTAAAAATAACGACAGAGAACGTTTAAAGTGGTAAAAGAATTTAAGATTTTTATCCATTCAAAGACTTTATAAGTGTGATTCAGCTTTCCGTTCACGTGGTTCATTTTAAAAAAGCCTCAACTGTTCGTTAGCAATCGATAAAAGTGAAACGTGAGAATCAAAGCCGTAAGATATGGAAAAGAGAAGAAAATAAGTAGTTTATAACTGATTTAATTTTGCATTAAGTGACGATGTAAGTACTTGGTGACGATGGCCTTTGTTGGGTGTTGATGTATCATATATATATGAGATTTTAAAGGCGTTAAAAATATGAATTAGAAGAAAAGCCGCAGGGAAAGGAAGAAGCATGCTATCATGTTCTACATCTACCCTGTAGAACCGAGTTTGTATGGTGGTTTTGATACCAAATTCGGTTCTAGAGTGGTTTGTGTGGTACATGCCTGAGACTGCCCCGCTAGCGACTGGATGATGCATGCTCTCCGGGGTCAGAGCGTCAAGTCGGTGATTCTGGCATCGACCGACGAGCAATACGTCTTGGCTGCCTCTCAGCCTCGTTACTGACGTCTTAATGCTTGTTAGCTCTTGTCTCTATTTATACAAACGGTATTGTTCTGTTTGTCATCCTCTCTTCGAATAAACCATCCGTTGTTGCACGATAAATGATGTGAACGACGCGCTCCTATTAACGGAGGACAGTTTAATAATCGTTTCATCATTCTAACGCTCATTTTCTGTTAAGTATCACTAAGAAAAGTCAACATGCAAAAGATTTACTTGGAAATATCTCATTCGGTTTACTGCTTCTCGTACAGGATGCCATGCGAACTCCCAAACGTTTTGTGGTTCCTTAATTTACAGTTAAACGATTATATTGCTTTCAGCAGCTCGACTATGGTTACTCGAATTCCCTTCTGCTCTTTTAATAGTTTTCTTTAATTTATAACTCTATCAAGTTCTCTAAATTAATGCTAATTGATTTTGCTTCGGTTTCGAAAAACTCTTGACTATACAGATAAATTTATAAGAACTTAACGTTTAAAATTAACAATTACATAGATTTATTGAGCATTAAAGCAGTTTAGTTTATAAAACGCTTTCCTGTACCTTAAAAACCATAAAAAAATCCAAAATAAAGCGTTAAACGCTACAGCTATAAACTATGTATAATTTAGGAGCCAAATACTAAATAAAATATACTAAATTAAAGACTAAATTAGAAGTTAAGTGAATATATAACTCAAGAGAATATAGGGCATTACCTTTTGGCCTATAGTTTGGATCTGGGCTATGCTATTGGCCCATGTTAGCTCCGCCCGGTTGGGTGGACCCAAACGACACTTCTACACCGTGTATATTTTGATAGAAATTTTTTTTACAGAAAATCGGCTTATTTATGTCGTTAGAATCAATTAAGAGGCTCTCGAAAACCGCTAAACATATTAGGTGTAATGATGTAATTGTAGAAGAAGAAGGGGGAAAGAATTTGCAGATTAAAGTGCAGATAAAAAGTCACCGTAGGGATATCTTTTAAGACAAGAAAATTACATACTAATGGGCGTGATAAAGTAGTTGATATCACGATAACTGTTGCGTGTACAAAGGTGTAATGTGCACAAGCACGGCACTCACACATTTATTGTTGCACTGTCGACTCTTATTATTATTATTTTTTTTATTTCTATTTTTATCGTTTCTAGCATTCTTTTTGTTTAATGTTTAATTCTTAAGCGTATCGATCCATTACGGATTGAAGGGCCTTCATCTGTAACCAATGTTATTCACGGTATCGCTGTAGCGTGGCCATTTTTGGGACATGCGTATAAGCGACCATCCCCTGCATGGTGAAGATCCCTGAATAAGTAAGATTTTCGAATAAAAATCGTACTTGTAGAAGAGATATTTCTTTGAGTGTCGGTTGCCACTGCATGAAGTCGTCCTCGGGTGAAAAATTTCACACTCGACACTCTGATAGAGGACACAAAGACAATCAACAGGAAAGTTGGCCTTTTTGCTAGCCCCTCGTGGGCAATATGTCCTGGTAACAAAGGGTCTCTGTACTGCCAGGCTAAAGATGATTAATGGAGGAAACATAAGGACGTTGTGGGCTCCTGGGATTTGTATCGTTAACGAGAACTTTCTCAACTTCGACAACTTAAGCGAAATTGGGCCTTTCACAGAAATTAAACCATAAAACGAGCAAAAACACCATCTATTGAACACTTATATAAATTATTAATATACAGAAAACAGAAAAACCTGTGGATTTGATGATCTTGTTGAACTCCATGAACACCTAAATGATTTTATGCTTATTATATGATCTTCAGTCTCTAACTCGTAAACCATATATTATACATGACATACGAAGCAACAGCCAACCGGGCCCCATATAAATTTATGAGCTGCTAAACCAAAGACGTCTCTTACCAAGGCCTTAAAACAAAATCCGATAAGAGAGTCCGGCTAGAGACCTCATATATCATTATCGACTGGATTGGCTGATATTAGAGTGACAATATTTAGAGAGGAAGATCAACTGTATCTGGATGGAAGTGAAGAGGTTTATCGCAACTTTATGTAGATGGCAAAAGCGTGAAGAAAGGGAAAAAGAGAATAATTTGGAGAAGAGAATGATTTCCGATGACATCAGAATGTTTTTGTATCGATTTAGACTTGATATCATAATATTATATTGGGTTTACCCTAGTCACAGTTGCATTTGACAAGAGACTTATATATAGGACCTCTAGAGGGCCTAAAGAGCTTGTAATAGAAAATCGAATCTTCTTCTTTCGGTAAATGGAATTTCTTTCACTTCTACAAGCTTTGTTTGCTTTCCTTTTCCATTCCTACTTCGCTTCTTCTTCTTTTCTTCTTTTTTTTTTTTTTTTTTTTTTTTTTTTTTTTTTTTTTTTTTTTTTTTCTTTTTTTTTTTTTTTTTTTGTCTTGAGAGATGTATCGGCTCTTCTTTCTCGCTTCCCTTTTTTATAGAAGGTCTATAAATGCCAGAATATGAGGATTTTTATTTTTGTTGTTATATATTTTCTTGATGGATCTACATTGGTTTACAGGCCCAACTTAGTCTATCGAGTTTGGGTTTTAGCTTCCTTTTTTTTTGATGAGCACCAGTAGATAATTAAATAATAGTGAAAGTTTTATTTAATCGTGATTAATTCTTAGAACTATAGTTTTTTAATCTGCATCTTCTCTCATTTAATTATAGTTTTCTTTTTTTCCCTTTGACTTTATCTACATTAATGAAGATTTTTACTTAGTCATAATCCGTTTCCTTAATCTCCATTTGACTCTTAATCACCTGTCAGCGATCCTTATCTTGCTCTTAATTTTAGATCTTCGGTTGAAAGCTTTAATGATGATTCATTTTTTATTACTATTATAGTGTTTGCTTAGTCATACCCACTTCCAATTTTTGCAACAACAAATTTCTTAGTAATTATACAGTTTAGTTCTTATACTATTGCTCAATATGGGTATTTTTATGATATTTTTCCTACTTAAAAACTATTCTGGAGATCTAAACTCCAACCTGAACATATCCATCGACTTACTGAAGATTTCTTCCACCATTACAAAATCTCTATGTCCACTCAACCATTTAAAAATGGCGAAATCTCGTTCAAAACAAGTTGTAAACAATGAAGAAGCTAAACTGAAGTAAGATAATTATATATATTGTATTCTAAATATTCTAAAGTATAAGAATTGGAATTAAAATAGTCACTTTTGACCTTTTAATGTGAGAAGCTAAACTGAAGTAAGATAATTATATATATTGTATTCTAAATATTCTAAAGTATAAAAATTGGAATTAAAATAGTCACTTTTGACCTTTTAATGTGTTTTTTTTTGTTAGAGAAATCATGTAAAGTGTGTTTTACTGTTGAAGAGAGTGCATATAGTCTGCTGTATATGATGTATACAGGTTCATATAAAGGTTAAGCTGCGTTAAAATACACCTGCAGACCTTAGACCTAATTAATCAATCAAGAATAAGTTATAACTGCTCAAATTACTGTTGTGAAATGGAGAGATTGCAGATGTTTATCGAGAAAATCAGAAAAAAAAGAGAAGAAAAGAGTTTTCTGCCCCTTTTCAAAACTCTAGAAACCTCTATGAATATCATTTAGTACAGATCCTATTAGGCTATCGGCTATAAGAGGAAGGAAAAAAAACAGAGTAGAAAAGGAATTCGTCGGAGAGAAGCGGAGGAGGTGGAGTTTCTTTTTTTATTGTTGCATTAGGTTGACGTCACTCCAGGGCTGAGCTTCCTTTTTTTTTCCTGGGGTGAATGTGGCCTCTTGTGCAGTCAGATGTCACCTGGGTACAAATAGGTCTACCGCAGGCACTTTCGAGTTTTTGACAACGCTTTTCCATCAAGAGCTGTCGGAGAAGCAAAGCAGATAGAAAGACCCAACCAGAGATGGAATATGAGTGATTGGCAGGATTGTAGCACAACAATGGTCCAAAACGAACCGTTGTCAGATGATAGGATAACATTAAAGCTTGTCCCTTCCCCCTTCTGATTCTTCTAAAAGGAAAAAGCAAAACATTTTTGCTTCACTACTTCTAAAAATTTCGTTTTATACGTCTTTTCTTTCGCTTATATGTAGGTCAAACCTTCGGTTTGAACCTCGACCCGAAAGGAGCCCGCCTATTCTATGCATCAGAAGTTTTTTAAAGTGTTTCTGATAAAGTTTTACCCGGACATCTCTATCTTTTCAGGACAATAATAATAATTTTATCACATATTAATCTTCTCTTGCTATTTGTCATATCTATTTTAGACTAGTAGAACAGGTTGAGACTTAAACTTAACCCGTTCACCTGAAGAAACCACCATTTTTTTTTCCTTCCTTCTTCCGAGTTTTGACTCTATCTTCATATTTTATATTGGTAGTTCTACTGTATCAATTCCCAAACTTAAAAAAATTGATAAAATCATATTTATAGATTTAAACTCAACCTCATCCTTCAATTGCTGGTTTGTCCCCTTTTTTTATATTTTTGTCTTCTTCACAAACTTTTTAGAGTCTCGAGTAGATATAATATTAATCGTAGATTTGTTCTGAAACTCAAATTTCCTTTAAAAATTTCTATCTTATTAATGGTTTGGCCCTTCAACTAAAATCGTTTACTGTAGCCAGATAAATAATCTAAGTGGTAATTTAGTATAATTATAGTTCTGAAACCTCCTAATTCTGTAGTGAAACCTGAAATTACCTATTCTTAAATGCTAGTTTTTGTTTTTGGAATATTTTTCCTCTAAAATTCGCATTAATCTACACTTAACCTAAATTAGACACTTTTTCTGTTAAAATATTCTTTGCCAACTTTATAAAATCCAACTCGTGTGCTTCAGCCATCTACAGGTTTGTGTAGCTAAGTTTATATAAGGTAAGTAAATGATAATCTTATGTAATGAAATAAATTATGAAATTATGAATCTAATTTTACCATACTCTTATGTAATGATCGAATCTATTCGGGACATATATAGGAATCATTAGTAGATTTTCTAGAATTGTTAAAACATAACAATACAAAGCACAATATTTCGGAATGATTTAAGTTTATATTGTGCTTCCGAAAGTTTTATGAAAATAAACTTTTCAAATTAAAATGATATCCCTAACTTTTCGGTTAAATTAATTCTTTAAATAATTTGCAAAATCTTCAGTAGATGACATGTTAAGTTAAAATTGCAGCTAAACATTATTAACGCTGTTTAATAAATATATTTGTAATATCCAATGTGAAAATGCATTAAATATTTATTTATAAGCAAAAAAAAATATGTAAAATATGATAATTAAATTTTTGATGATAAATTTTATTGATTTTTCTGAATCTATTTAAGGGGGTTTTTGATTTCATTAATTTTCTTGCTACTAGTTGTATTAATATTTATATATCTAACCAATTTTGATATTGTTTCATAACTGTTCTGATCTGATTTGCTGGTGTGCAGTATAAACATTGAAATGTCTGTGCTGAGTTATCTTGTAGAATTTACAGTTTACGGTTAAAAAATTGAATATATTGTCAGTTTATGCCATTATTTTCATTTTCTGAATAACCCACCAGTATTCAACTTGAATTGTGAACTTTATGCTGGCATCTCATTGAAAATTTTGATGGTTATAGATCTAGAGATGACTACTACAAATTCTAGTATTTAATTAATAAAGGTTATATAATTATTTTCTTCTAGAAGATTATTATTTTTGGATTGTTTTTCCCGATTCAAGATGATCGATTTAAGTCTTCTTCTTTAATGTATATGATTTATAACTTTTATATAATATACTTTAAACCAGCGGTTCTCAACCTGTGGTACGCGTACCACAGGTGATATGCGAGCGTGACTAATGGTGCGTATATAATCTTGATTTCCTATTTGTATTCAAGGCATACTTTTGTTGATGGTACTGAAATTTTTGAATTTTGATTTTGGTGGTATGCATTTCTGATAAGGTTGACAACCCCTGCTTTAAACTTTTTTATCTTTCATTTTTTTAATAAACCTTTTATAAAAGTAAAAATAAAAAATATTCTCTAACATAATTTTGCTTGGATGTACGATCTTCATTTATTCATATACTTCATTTATTTCATGAATTGTTATAGCATAATAAATAATTTATCCTTTTAAATCCACATTTCTTTATGTAAAGAAGATAAATTTTATATTTCTCATAGACATGTAATAATAAATATTTCAATTTTATTTTGGTTATAAATTATTAATTATTTAATTATTATTTAATGTACTGAAGTTAATAAAATGTTAGAAGATATTGAAATAATAAAAATGAAGCAGTTCCTATTTGATTAAACAGATGGCGATGCATGTATTTTTCTGCATATATAATTTTTTTGTTAGTTTTTCATGAAATATTTTAAATAAGTTTAAAAGCTTCTTTGAAAATACAATTCAATCCATTCGATGAAATGAATTTTTAACATATTTCGAATATTACAGAAAGCAGAAATATTAAAACTGAAATTATACCTAAACACCATTAATTTTGAGTATTAGATTTATTTATATATTCAAATGCAATCCGTTGTATATCATTAACTATGTAGGATATTAAAAAAAATTCTCCAAATAGTGAAAATAGAATGCAATATTGAATGATTTCAAGTTTCTGATATAATAAAAGAAAAGAATTTTCTTAAGATCTTCAAGAATAAGTGAATAGCCTGAAACAGGATGCATCAGCAAATGTTTGGTTCCTCAAGAACGGGGATTCGATTGAAATATTGTGGTGATACCAATACTATCAAAGTATTCTCTGCATATAATAATCAGAAGTCACACAAAAACAGTACTAACTGTTGAATAGAAGAAGTTGCTTTACGTAGTTATGCGTGGAATAACATCATTGATTAAAGAAACATTAAAGTACATAATACTTATCAATTTCTTTCAACTTATCTTCAATCATTAAAAAATGACGATTGCTTAAACATGAATTTAAATAAATTTTAAATCATTTTATAAATTCAATGGAATGATCATTTGATTAAAAGAAGTAAAATTTTAAACTAGTCTATTTAAACCGTCGAACCGGCGAAATGTTTGAATTTTTACTATTTTTCTGTAATAATTATAGAAATAATTGTAAGCTTTTGTGAAATTCGGTATCAAAATTATCCTTGAAAATGAATTTGATGAAATATATTTTAATTACTTATCTGTAATCATACCAAAATA
Organism: Olivierus martensii; assembly: GCA_000484575.1. Taxonomy (NCBI): domain Eukaryota; kingdom Metazoa; phylum Arthropoda; class Arachnida; order Scorpiones; family Buthidae; genus Olivierus; species Olivierus martensii. The sequence continues at coordinate 175,064 of AYEL01090973.1, read as the reverse complement.
GAGGATATGGTGGAAAAGTAGACGATTAGTTCTTTGAGAAAATTGATTTTAAAATAAGCTAATATGAATTTATTGTTATATAAAATAACAATTAATATCAGAACAAATATGTAAAGTAAAATATAAGTTATATTCCGAATTTAGACTAAATTTATGAAATATATATAATACTACTACAATAATTAAAACAATAGTGTGTGCAGATACAATATTAATAGCTTAATACACTGGAGGATCTCGGTTCAATCCGGGTCCCACACCGCCAGTTTTTTAGGAGGGCCCGGTCCGTTTAACCCAATCCTTCAACATGGATGTTTGCCAACCTGTGGTAGGCTCTTTAAAGCTACTTTGACTCAAAATATTCCATCAATAGCTTATCAGATAGTATAATTCTGCTCTGTCAACTTCCATACTTGATATAAATTTATCTAACGCCATTGTGAGATATCTACATCATAATCGTGAAGTAAGTTTCCATTTTAATAATTTATAACATTGTTAATATATCAGGTCATCCCAAAAGTAATGTCGTTTATAACATTTAAGTTTTGAAAGGTATAAAAGATAACTCATTGGTAATTTAATCAAATATATATTCAATTTTCGTTTGAATCAGTAACGCTCCCAATGTTGTGCAAGCTTTAAAATTCATGATTAGACAAGCTGAGACAAGTTTCAACAAGCCCAGTAGAACAAAAAGGACATTGCTTTTGGATTGAGCTGATATTATAATTCTTAGCAATTTCTTTTAAATTAAATTTAAAATAATAAAAGGAACTCGTATTCAGTATAATTTTTATAATTTTTCTTTTATTTCTATATATGCTATACATTGAAATCATTTGTTAATCATTCGTTATAAATTTTTCTATATTATGTTCTATTTTCTATTTATTCTAATACAAAAATATGGATTATTATGGATTTTTGATTTGGATTGAATTCAATCCGTACAAAATAATTTTTTTTAAATCTTGACTCAGTTATAAATGAATAATAACATTTTTTTTTTTTTCAAATTAATTTATACTTTTATTCATTATGAATGTCGTAATGAAACGGCACCATTTATTTTATGGGAATTCTGTGAATAGTTTGATAATTATCGAAAGAAATTCAGACATCTCAAAAATATATTGAAAACTTTATTAGTGCACCATGTTTTATTAAAATAATTCTTTCGTGGATAGGTAAATATATAAAATTGAAACGTGATCACTTTTATAACTGAATTTATTTTATGTTAACTGAAGAACATCTAGTTTCTTTGGTTCCTGCTCCTATTTGTAGAAGTGCAGACATTACAGAATAAAATCCACTAATTACCTGAAAAAATATGGCATATATTTTATTAATGACACAAATAAGACATCGAAATTTAAAATATCTAACTCACTCGTATCGGGAAATTTTTTTTGACGTAGAAGAATCCTCCTATCGACAATCCTATTGGGGTTTTACCAAATCTTTTTGAAAAATTCAATATCTAAAAATAAAATGAAAATTAATTTTTAAGAATTTCTGTCTTTAAATGGGGAATTTGAAAAAACAAATTTTAAGAAAAGATTTTCGAATGTAAACAGATAAGAACATTTGAAGAAATCTTTTCACAATCAAAAAGAACACTAATATATTAAATAAATTTCTAATTATATGATTTAATTAATTAGAAATTTATTTAAATTTAATTAAAGCTAAAAAAGTAATTTCCTTCCCTACTGGATTCCGGTAATAAAATATTCAATTCTCATACAATATATTGAACCGCAATAAAATCAAATGCATTTGATAACTATCCTATGTGCAATCAGGTTAGAGGAAATCATCTCTCAGTGTAAGAGGACGTTGCAGAAAAACTTTCCATATTATGGAGCTATTTGGTACTTAGTGTACTATATCTGTTGCTTGCCCATGAGGCTATTAAGCCAAAAATCTCATCCAATCAACCAACTAATTCTATCTGCTACTAACTCTTCTCGTATTACCCTCTGAATAAAGAATCTATAATTTTTCGTTTTTATATGAAATTGCCATAACAATAATAGATAATTAAAGGGGAAAAAATGGTTGAATGTTTGTTTTGTTATTTGTTTGTTTTAAGTAATAAATTTTGCATTTATGACACTGGAATATATACAAAATATTCGTTATCGTTCCTTGAATTTTAATTGTAAATAAAGATGATTGAATTAAAGAAACTAATATTTTTTACAGATATCAGTTAGCATAAGTTAGTAAGATAGGCTCAAGATCGGAAATATGGACACATATAAGTATAATAATGCTTATACAGTGAATATATTGAATATATTGTAATTCAAATACAGATGCCCTCGGTTTACGCGAATAATTGGTTTTATGAAATAATCGCGTAAATGAGTTGAATTTAGCATTGGGTGAGATAGGACAAGGGTTTCTTCAGAAGAATAAAAAAATGAAAACTTTACACCTATAAACAAATGATCAAATTTTGATGAACGAATTATTTAAACTTATAAACAAAACACACAAATTTTAATGAATGAATGGCTAGATGAATTAATTTAATTAATACAAGTTATAAATAACTAAACACTACATTATTCTGACAGTCTTCAATTCAGTGTTAAATGGACTGGGTCTGGTGAGTCGGGATCATCGCACTCTTGCTCTCTTGAAGTCTCTTGAATGATATGCTGATAATCTTCAACTTTTTTAATGAAACAGTCAAGATTCAGCTGACAGGCAGCATTTTTCTTTCTCTATAAAGTTCTTTGTAGCAAGCCAAAGAATTCTGAATTTCTCTTGCAACTTTGGCGCTTCTAGTCCTAATGAGAATAGAAGCGCCAAAGCGTCATTAGGATAATTTTCTTCAATTATTCTGACGGCGCTCTTAATATGTTTAAAAAATTCAGTAATTTGTTTTCTTGAAAGCTGTTTGATGGGCTCAGGAACAAAGGGCTCCTGACTTACATCATTCATGTTGTTTTTCATTTCCAGAAGCTCTTCATTAGTTAAGTTCTTATGAATGGTACTCGAGCAGTTCATTCACGAGACAATTTTTAAACAAAAATTTTTTTAAATTTAAACACTTAATTTACTTTTTAAAATCGCGTTATAACGAAAACGCGTAAAGTGAGATCGCGAGGATACGTGTAATCTTTGGAAAGGTTCATAAATGAATAAAATAAAATAATAAAAAAAAAAAAACAGAAATCGAACACATTCCGAAAGTATGCAATTTTAGTTCTGAAATTTCTTATTATATAAGTGATAAATATTTTCAAAATATTTATCACTTACATAATAAGAAATTTCCGAATGTGTCCATATTTTTTCATTTGTTTGTCATTCGGATCCATTGGTTTTGTATATCCAATTTAATCATTATAGATGCCTCGATGACATCACAACGGCAACATGATAGTGTCATCGAGACGTCATAAATTAGCAATCTTTTCGAACTGTCATCCAACATTACGTCATTACGACACCGTATTGGAACTAATAATGTCATTACGATACCGAGATGGATAATACTGTGTTAAGAAATTAAGAAAACCATATACTACGAAACATCTATAAAACTAACACTTAGTGCCATCTATTGGCAATAATATAAATAATTATTATTTATAATTTTCAGTTTTGGAAATGATATATTTTATAGTCGAATAATGGAATAATTCACTTCATTGAGATTTCGATTATAAATAGAGTTTCTAATCGAATTACATATTGAAGAAAATTTTCCAAACTGGCAATAAACTCTTCTTAAAATTTTCGTTTTTTGGAGACATTCGAAACTGAATAATATAAGATTTAATAAGATTTGTTTTCGTATACTTGAATCATTGCAACAGCAAAATGTACTGTTATCATAACGGAGTAGAAATCAATCTAAGGACTTCATCAGATTTAACATTACTAACAATGGTCTTTTATGGAGATTTCTTGACTTAAAGTTAATTTCGCTTCGTTACGCTTACCAAATGAATGATGTACAGTCGAAGCCGGTTATTAGGGAGTCAGCTATAAGGGATATTCGGATATAAGGAACAAATGCGTTCGGTCCCGGCGAAAAACCCATGTATTGTGTGTATTTTTCGTCGGATTTAGTGGATTCGGAAATAATGGAAAATTCGGCTATAAGGGAGATAATTTTTGTTATTATTTATAATTTAAAAATTAATGAATACAAATTAAATTAAAACTGTAATTCCTCTAAAATCACAAAATCCGCAGATGGCGCTGTACCCTAAAAATGGCACAACCTAATGATTTGTTATATAAATTCGTAGAAGTTTTATAGTTATACTCCAAGTTTATGAGATTAAATGACAAGATTTCCGCTCATTTATATGAGCGGATAATATCTAGTAGGCCTATTAATTATTTCCCATTTTATGTATACCGCAGATACAAGATTCATAACCGGTAATCAAATAATTACACAACTAAAATAACCGATATTCGGTTAACACCGAAATAACAACCCCAGTTGAAAACTCTTCAATGTTTACTTTTTGAAGTCCAGGGGACCCACCATTTTGTTACTATATTTAACGAATTAATTCTTTTATATTTGTCATGAAAATTATGTTAATCTTAATTTTATTTCAATTGTATAATTTAATCAATTTATATGTCAAGAATATTATATTATTTAATTTTATAAAATATTGTAACTTTACACAAATTTTATCAGTTGAAACAGTTGAAGACATTTTTTATAACTCTATATATATATATATATAGAGCTTAGGATCTGCGAACAAACGTTCAGAAAAGAAAAGTAGTTTTAGTTTAGGAGCAACAGATGTCATTATTTACTCTAGAAAAGTCAATTAAAGTGGATTGTGGAGGAAATCAAAAAACTGATTTATGAAGTAGTGGAAAGCAGCAGACTTTCTCTTTTGCAGCGATGAAAAGCGGAGTAGAAGTCGCTATTGGAAGATGGATTTCTCTTTGTTGATAACTAATCAATAGGAGTGTAGAAGAAAGCACAAAATCCTGTCAGTGCACTCTCCATTTTAGCCTCTTCCCTTTTTACAAAATATCATAAATTTTATCGGGACTTCTATCAGCAGATCAGCTATGGAAAATTGTGTTTTAAAATTCTTACATTCCTGTTTAATCATTCTCCTATTACACAAAACCTCATTTTATACCTCATAAATGATATTTTGAGAGAATAAAGTTACCTTTCTTTCCTTCTGCCATTATATTATTTTCATTAACAACCTTTTATTTTAAAAAATGAAACTTTAAACAAAGCCAAAGAAGGAAATTTTATTGCTAGTTGTTCAATTAATGACAGATAAAGTTGCAACCAATTGTATAATGTGTACAACCAGCAATAAAGTTACAGAAAAAAGTTTTATTAAGTTGTTAAAGCACAAAATTCTCTTCAGAATTGTCAACATGCACGATATAAAAATTCATAAAAAATACTATAATAATAATAAAAAAAGCAAGAGAAAAATCTACACTTCTACATTATTGATAGGTTTACGTATCAAAAATGGGCACTTTACAATGGAAATTATGCACTTAAAAAGTTATTAACTGAGTAAAATCCCGTGTAGAATCTCAATATTATATCAAATAACCTTTAAAGTTTAAAAAAAGTCATATATTCGACTTCTATAATCAATTTTTCGTTTATAAGTTTAACTATCTATCATTGTCTGTCCCCTTAAGGTGTTTAAGAGGCCTTATAGACAGGATGAAACTGTATCTCACAGTTTCGATGTCTCTTCTCCAGTAAAAATCTTTTATCGAGATTAGTAAAACTAATTTTTAGTTTCAAAGACTCATAAATTACTTAAGAAGTCTCGTCTAAAGCTTCTAATTCTTTTAGACGATCAGAAAATCCATGCTAAAGATAATTATGAAACTTATGGTAGGATTATTAAAGTTATCTATTAATTAATTAAATAATGATTAATTTAGGTTTATTATTTACATAAAATCTATATATTTAATTAAACAAAATTTTAGTTGACTTGTTTAGAGAGACGAGTTTCAAGTTAAGATCAACAAAGCCTCAAATGTTTACAGAAAAATGCCACTTGATAAAAGGCAAAAAACAAAAAGTAAATTTGATTTTATGCGGTATTTGGACTATAGAAGACTCAAACTTTTCTAAAGTTTAACTTTTTAAAAAGTTGAAGTTAACAGGGGCTAAAATCTTTCTAGAGTGTTTTCTGAATGAAGATCGACTTTTTGACTTTCAGCAATGATTCTTTCTATCAGTTGGTGTGATAAAAAGGTATTAATATAGTTAAAGGGGTGTAAATTAATGTAATTAAAGGGGACGAATATGGTTATTAATAAAGGATGTAAGTTATCAAGCTGATGATAAAGAGATTAAAGGAGGCTTAAGCAGAGATTGCAAGGAGGCCTTTGTTGCAGAATTGTCTTCAGGCTGGTTGTCCAGGCGCCTTCTCCAGCCGAACTCAATTCGTCCACTCGGCACTCGTTCACTTAAATTGACAAATGGTCCGAACTTTGTTCGACTCAAATGCAACTTTCGTGTCGAATCCGTCGGACTAATTGTCGCTCTCATCGCTCACAGTCTCCCCTTAAAAAAAGACAATTAAAACGGAAAAAAACAAGAGACCTTACCCTCAAATCCAATCACGTGATCCTTTCGGGGGTGCACTTTTTGCGGACAGTCACGTGACGCGTGGACGGACAGGGCGCAGATCGTAACAGTCGGGCTGTTTCAGCAGCCATTTTGCCGTCTACCCTGTCCAGGCGAGCGAGAGCTCATCGATCATCCGTGACGTGGGTCAGCGCCGCGGCGCCAGATTGGACGGGAGTCGTCACGTGTTATGCTAATTTTTTGCCCGGGGGCGGAGTCGCGGAGCGAGTTAAACGACAACCCGAAAGAAAAATTATTTCCATCCAATTCACCCAAAAATTAATGATCATGAGTTCGTTTTTGATGAACTCTCCTGCGTATGCCGACCCGAAATTTCCACCCAGCGAGGAGTACTCACAGGGCAACTACATCCCCAACCACGCAGCAGACTACTACGCGCCCCCGCCGCCTCAATCGCATCCTTACAGTTACGGCTGCGTCCCTCATGCCACCTCCACGCAGCAGACCTTCGGACATGAAGCAACGCAATACAACCACGCCGGTCCCCAATTCCACCAGCAATACCACCAGCAACCATGCGGACTCGCGCCCCAGGACAGCACCAGGAGCCAAAACTTGGCACGGGGGCCCCAGCTCCATCACCAGGCTCAACAGGAAGCGGAATGCAATAGCAGTCAACCCCTCATCTACCCGTGGATGAAGAAGGTGCACGTCAATTCAGGTAAGGCGCGACCACGTGGCGTCGCCGCATACATTAGCCATAAATCACGCTGCGCTGGCGAGCGATTAAACTGTGTCGCTATCCCCTAGTTAACTTTCGCTTTCTCCCTCTAGCTAACGGGAACTTCTCCGGTGTGGAGCCAAAAAGACAAAGGACCGCTTACACTAGGCACCAGATCCTAGAGCTGGAGAAAGAATTTCACTTCAACCGATATCTGACGCGCAGGAGAAGGATCGAAATCGCTCACTCGCTGTGTTTGAGCGAGAGACAGATCAAGATATGGTTCCAAAACAGGAGGATGAAGTGGAAAAAGGACAACAAGCTACCCAACACCAAGAACGTTAAGAAGAAAAATCCGGACGGCACATCGTCCAAGAGATCCCAGAATTCTAATCCCGCCGGTATGGTCACCCATGCGGATACTGTGCCCCCACCGCCACCCATGCACATGATGCCACCTCAGATGCCGCCACCACCTTCCATGGACTCCAAAAGTGGTTATGGACTGACAGAGTTGTAAATGGATACCTGGAATGTGTAGAAGATTCGTCGATTGTGTGCTAGTTTTTAGTACTTCGCCTCTATTTTGGTGCTTAAAAAGTGCATCCGGAAGGAGACGCCCCATACCGAAACAGCCAAGCGATTTTTGGAGAAGTGCATACTGTTATTACTGTAATGTCCAGTTGTCGCCGGTGATAAATGGAGAAGTGCTGCTAAACACGGGGCAGATGGTTCCTTCGCCTATACCTTACACACCGTATCACATCGGAGGCAATCTCTCCTGTGATAATTTTTTTTGGAAGGCCATTTACTTAATGTTCCTTCTTCCTCGAAAATTGTGTAAGTGCTCTCGATTATAATTTAAGAGAAAAGTGCAGTTGCGCCTCTTTCCAGTGGGACCTAAGTTATTGTTTGAATCCAGGCCTATTTGTATCCGAAAATATGTAGGTGCTGGTAGCTGCTACCAAATTTTTATTTATATAACTTCTTAGACAGTAAATTATAGAGTCCCATGGGTTTAAATTCGATGTTCAGCAACGTTTCCAATCTCTAAAAAGTCTCTTCCAAGTTTCCTCTATTCAGAGATTAAAAGTTGTCTCTCTTACAATAGGATCACACGCAAAAACTAAATTTAAAATAAGGCCCGAGTTTTCCAAATTTCGACTGTTAGTAGAGTTGTAGGGGACGAAGTGAATGACGTAACGGCTCGATTTGGGAGTATTAAAGACGCATGCGTCATCGGAAGTGCCTGGAGAAACATTTATCCCGGAAGAAGAGGAGGAGGTTAAAAAAAAACAGAACTGTACGAAAAGCCCTGGGATTTTGACGACTCAATCCTGTGGAGGACAGTGGCGATGTGGTAATCGCCCTAGGACTTCGATTAGGCTTATAGGTAGAACTGAGTCCCTCCACTGCCTGCAAAAGCTCACAAAATTGAGTTGTTTATACCATACCAGCTAGGGACGCGGAGAAGATTGGAAACCTCCTCCTCCTCTTCCTTCACCAGAAAAACTATTTGATCACAAAAAAATGCATCCGATTCTTCAAGTTAGAAGAAAAAATGCTTATAGCTAGGGACGCGGAGAAGATTGGAAACCTCCTCCTCCTCTTCCTTCACCAGAAAAACTATCTGATCACAAAAATTGCATCCGATTCTTCAAGTTAGAAGAAAAATGCTTACAAGAGTTCATAACAATTCGTCAGCCATTAAACTAACTTTACTAAGAATGTTTCTTTTGAAAACTATGAAATTCTACTGAGTATCCCAACTAATCCTTTGATAACCATTATAAACTAAGACTGTTAGGATCCAAAATTAATTTTGCATAATATTTTATATTTAATCTAAAAGTAGTTATACAAATCTTTCATGTTTATCATCTCCAATCATTACTTTTTACTACTTTTCTGCCTAGTTTATAAAATTTCATGTCTCTGAGGGATCCTGATAGTTTTGTGAATGATAATATTTTAATTTCTAGTTTGTTCAGGTACGAATAGAGAGAAAAAGAGAGAGAGAGAGAACCTTTTCGGATCTGGAAAAGTTGCTAACATGCTTCAATACATTGAAGCAAGGTAGAAGTATGTTAGATAGCCCTTCCACCTGGGGTTTGGCGGTGTGTGCCTCCTAACCAAAGCGGGAAGATATATCAATTATTCTAACATCCGGGACACTAGTGAGACAAGGAGAACCACTCAGTCTAATGAAACGCTCACTGTAGCAACGAACATCAGCAACTGGGAAAGAATCGTAGCAGAGAGAGAGAGAGAAAAGTTTTGAAAAATTCATCAAAAATAGACACTTTACCTTATTGATTGTGAAAATTGCTTTCTTTTTGATGGGTTTTCTTCTTCTTTTTTTACAATACTAAGTCCCGCAAGTAAGTTTTTTTCAACTAGGCCCTAAAAACTGCACTTTTTCTCTTAAAATTTAGAATGATTATGATTGTAGCTTTTTATAATTAAGCTCAAGAAGTTCTCCCTTGTAGCTACTCTAAAATCTATCCTATTCTAATCCTATCCGCTTATAGAGACCTCGCTGAAGTTCCTCTTTTTCGTGGGAAACCATTTTATCTTTCTGATGATACGTATCGGGTCTGAATCATATCAGTAGTTAGCTCTGAGGGGCTGCTGAGTAAAAGACTCCAAAAACTCTTACTGGAGCCTAGTAAAACCGAGCAATAACTACTAAAAAGCACTTCTACACTCGTAGCGATTACCTTCTTCCATTATGGATTTTTTATAAGATTTTTATAAAGAAGAAGGGGGTTCTTCATTTCTGACACACCTACTAATTTTAACTTTGTACATTTCCGTTGTCGGATGATCCTACGTTATGATTTTTTCATATTTATTAAGAAGATCCTATATTTATAAGAGTTAATATATATAAAAAAAACTGTAGAGAGCAATCTACAGGCTCGAGAAGAAAAAAGAAAAAGTTTATATTTATTTATTTTCTGAGAAAATCCGAGCCCTGTTGATGACCATCTTTTTACGTGTTTCTTACTAGCCCTTTAGGGATCAGCATGCTGAGTTTGGGCTTCTTGCAACCTGCTGTGAACCCGAGGGGGTGTTTTGAAAATTCATGTATTAGCAGACATGGTTAAAAACGACTCGGGTTTATGCCCTTTGTATTTTGGTTTTAATTTTTTTGTGAAGCCCTGAAAAAGGAGCTAGAGGATTAAAAAATGATGGAAGAGATGCCAGTGGTGGCGTTGGCTTAACATTTGTGTGGTCATATTCGAGCCTGTAGGCGCAGAAAAAAGGCTCTTGTTTCTGTAGCCGCCCGTGAAGGCGACTCTTTAGTCTTTTTTATAGGTGAGAGATAGGAGGCCTATAGGCCTTATAAATATACGTACATATAAAAATTAATGTGGTGTACATTACTTATTCTGTACAGACAGGCTACGTGCCTGCGAATATACGTAGATGTACATAATTATGAAGTATTTTATATATATATATATATATAAGTGCAACAAAAGAGAAGAAGTGGAGCCCTGACTCTTTTTTCCATGACTCTGTAGGCATATTTTGTCTGGCTGCTCAGTTTTTTCTTCAATTGTATAAAAGGATGCACATTAAAACATGTTTCATTTTTTTCCCATATGTCATGTGCAGTTTGTGTTGCTTTCTAAAAATTCTCATATTAGTTGAGATTTAACATAGTTGCCATGAAGTTCACAAACATAACATGAAACTATGTTCGGTAATACGTTAAAACTTTCGTTGGGATCGTTCTACTACACGTATTACTTCATTTCTATGATCTTAAAACTGTTTCTAACATCACGAAATTCTAGAAACTTATTTTTTATTGCTGTAAACACCCTCTTGTAAGGTGCCCTTCAAAACCGAACCCTTCAAGTTAAGCTTCTTAATCAAACAGTCAGCTTATGCTAACATTCATCGGCTTATCCTAAATCTTTAAAGAATTTTAAAAAAACAGTTCAATGCTTTAAAAAAGTCATGAAAAAACAGATTCTAACTTAAAGCATGGTTAGTAAGTTTTCAAATTAAAAAAAAAATAATTTGTTCTCGCTTGATTGGTTCGACACTTTCCCACGCGTAACCGAGCAAAACGTGAATCACGTGACCTTCTTTATTCATAAGATTCCATCCCTTCTCCTCTTAAATTTCGCGGATTAACTACTAAAGAGACAAGTTCAATAAGGTTATCTTCTAACTCTGCAGCACTTTGTCATGTGGCACGTCATTCTTTGCTTTATCATTCTATAAAACTTTTAAGAACATGGGAACGCGTTTAAATTATGTAAATATACCTTCTCATTCATCTTCCTATCTTCGAAAGCGAGAAAGAAAAACGCTTTTACTTTGTAAAAATCGAAAGCGAAAATATCTTTTGATTTTTACAAAAATCGAAGTACTTCTCGCTGCCTTAATTAACGTATAAGTTACACCAAGAAAAATATTTCCAACTGATTAACGGACTTCTTTTAAAATCGAGGAAAGTCGTAAAAATGTAATTTGTATCGAGGGCTTTATTTTAAGAAAATTTAAATCTTTTTTAACACTTAATTTTTCCTTTATCCTATCTTTCCTCAACTCCTCGTGGCTGGTAATCCATAAAAAATGTCGCATTAAACATACTTATTTTAACCAAAACAAGGGCCTGAAAGGAAGAAGATTCATAATGTTCTCATCATCAGCCTTCTTCCTTCTTAAGGAAGAAGGCTGATGATGAGAACGTTACGAAGTCTAACAACGCTTCATTTTATATAACTTTTACATCCTCGCAGGCATGAAAGACAACAAGGATGAGCTGGAATAGTGTGAGGGAAAAAATGAGAATTAACTCTATTAAGACACTTAAAAGTTTGGGATTCGAATTTTTATGTTTATAAAGCCATAAACGTATCCTTACATCATTGCAAACTTATATACTATTCACTAACTTCTCAGGAAGCCGATAAAGAATCTCTCCTGAAGGTAAACAAACTATGCTGACTTTATACAGATTAGGACAATCAAAAGGACATAATTTATCGGTTTAATAGATTCCTGTCGTGTTGTAAGGCCGTTATAAGAGTTAATATGAACTGCTCTTGAGTCACTAAACTAGTTTTAAATTTTATTAAAACAACGTATCGCGCCTCTTTCTCTATAAGAGGAAGAGGCCCGCTATAGTTTAATTTATGTGCCTCGTATAGAAACGTAGCCGGCAATATGGGGGGACCTAATTTCGAATTTGAGCTTGTATCTATCTACTACTCGGAAAGGAAATTATATAGCAATTGACAGATCGGGGTGTCATCGCAGATCCAGTTGTCCTTCTCCATTGCGTCATTCTTCAAATATCAAGAAGCCATTAACCAGTTGCACTTCTCCCTTTGCTTCGCCTGACAATGCTGGTGACGTCACGCGGAGGCGATATCTAGCTACGTGATAGCGGTTTGCCCACTCCCGATGCGTTTTTGATTGGTCGCAGACGTGCGATACGTCAATCTGTTGCAATCGTGCATCATCCCTCTTTAAAATGTGTTTTACGGGGGCCTGTTCCTCTACATCGATTCCTAGTGTGGATTATCCTTTCGGAAAGGCCTTTTATAGTCGTAAATGCTAATATATAAACATTTATTCTTACAGGATCCAATAAATAAATCCATTTAACTGCTCTTTAATATTCCATCACAGTTTTTTAAGTGAGTTGAGAACATAAAATCCTGAGGCATCATCATGGGCAACATTCAGTTTAAAATTAATAATATTTCCTTTATAAAAATATATATATTTCAAGATCTTTACATGATTGAATGCATGAGAGATTTGATGCAAAGGGTCTTTCATGGAACGATCTTTAATTTTTTGAGTTAGTGGAAGTTAAAGAAGGATACCCATTCACAGAAAAGGGCCCCACCAGGAGAACAACATTGACGGAATGTAGCACGAAACTTCCTGCGTGACACACATTCCCTCAGGGGATAGTTGGGAGGGAAGGAAGTTAGCCCCAGGAAGGATTTATGGAGAGAGACAGGAGATCGACAGAAAGACTTGATTTATGACTGGACACCGTATCTCTCGCTGGACATTAATAACCTGAGTGGACGGTGGTCATGGTGGGGGTGGGGCGCGCAACGACTGCTAATTACGTCTTGAAATAAAGAGCAGGTGTTAGCTGACAGTAATCGTTTCGCTATCTTCACTACAAACGATCCTTCTACAAACTTAAACACGTGTTACAAATTCGATAAGATTAAGGGTACCGCTGTGGGGGGTCAGTGGCTTAGTAGCGCAACTCTTTTAAAATACGAATGCGCTTGATAGAGCAGAGGAAGTGAAACAGTTCCAAACATGATTTAAAAGAAGTGAGTTTTGAATGGAGTTAGAGAAGAATTTTTTTTTTGTAGGAGTGGCAATTGCTGAATCCCGAATCGTTCATCCATCTATCGATGTTGATTGAGTTCCGGATGGTCGACAGGTGCGTCTCTTCTATAAATAACTGTACTTCTGCCGCTAATGGAGTTGTGTCGATTGACCATCACGCTATGGCTACCTCCTGCACATTCCGATCGTTTCCCCCTGTTTCATTCCTCTCTTTCCACTACCAACAGTTGCTCCGGGATTTTCTGCATTTTTACGGATCCATCTATTCCTTTTACAGAAGCTCTCCTCTTTTTTTAAGAGGAATTTTATAGAGAAATGGTATTTCGAAACTTTATTAATTTTCCCAATATTTTTTTTTTCCTTCGAATGCGTTGCAATTTTCGAAAGTTTTAAAGTAACCAAAAATTCTTATACGTAGCATAGCAATCATAAAAATAATTAAACCCGTTTACATCATATTTAATTGTTTGATATCAATCGATTTAATGGGATATCGATCTAAATCTGCAATTGTATGCAACATTCAGATAGACAAATAATCAGCGCTATACTGTCTTTCAGGTTCATATTTTCTGAAAATTATATGATCATATATAAGCAAACATACAATATCTCAGTTATATTACTTACATGAAAGGTTTGAGATCTCTTTCAGGTTCCTAGGTACTTTATGAGCAACATAAAAATGCGATCCCGATCAGGTTCCTAGTTATTTTATGAATAGTATAAATATATACAGTGGATTCTCGATTTTACGAACTCGTACGGATCCACAAAAAAGTTTGTAAATGGGAATGGCGTTAATTAATATTAGAGACTTTTTGGGACCAACTAAATAGTTTAAATTTGAGGTTCATAAAAACGTGTAGTTCGTAAATTGGAGGTTCGTAAAGATGAGAGTTCATTGTATATAAATACATAATTATGTATAAATATTTTAAACATATATTTGAACTATCTCTTTGTACATACTTGGGCACTGTCTGTACATGCATAAATCCCATACAGTTATAAACATATCTGTTTAAATTTCCATGACTTCATCATGGTTTGAACTTATGGAACAAACAATATCTCTTTATATATGGCACATAAATATACATTTCCTCGTATTCTTCACATAGAAATCTATGTATAGCCACAAATCTTCTGAGCATAAAGTAACAAGTTTTGATGCATTTTTAAATCGCGATCTCGTTCTTTATTTTCTGTGCACATAAAAATGGTTATTAGTCTCCTAAGGACACGATTTTGGATAGTTTCGTGGTGATACTCGAAGGTGAAGCCCCTGAGAACGGATTAGAATCCTTGGACCTTCGAGATTAGTTGTCACCTTTATTGATACAAATTACGAAAAGTAAACAATGCACATCTACAAATTAGAAGCCGGTCTAATGACCCCGCAAATAGGAATTCGGTTGGGGGTTAGAGGACCGAATCGGTGATGGAAGGACCCAGCACCCGACCCCGGGGGACAGTCCGTTGCTAAAGTCATTAATTATGTGCTAGGGAGAAGGGGAGGAACCAGATGGGAAGGGATTGTCAAAAGGGGAAAAGAGGACAACTACCTCAATATAGGAACAATGGGAAGAGCAGTATCGGACGTGTTTATGGCCCTCCAATGACCGGACATAAGGAAGTAGGCGTCGGGGGCTTCTACGAAAGTCGTTAGTCCGGATGGTCACCTAGTGAGTTATTGTCACTCCAATAACATCTGTTCGCCCCCAAAATATCACTGAATCGATTGAGGCTTTCTAGGCTCATAAATGTAAAATTCGGGATTTCGGAGCATAATAGGAAACTTCAGTTAACTTTAATTTATGTCAACCTAAAAGAGGGAGTTTATGGATGACTACGACACTCCAGTAATCCTCCAAAAACATCACATTTAATATCTGCTCTGTTATATTTCCGGCTGATCTTTATAAGAAAATTTTTCCGTTCTAGAAACATTTTAAAATCCTGGATGATGATAATGAGGAGGCTGTAAAGTGACAAATTACAGTTTAGATTCTCGAATATTTTTCATGTCTATACTTCGGAGATTTAATTTTTCTCTATGATATCTGCTACCAGTAAGATATTAGTATAAGGCCTGGTGTCCTTTTGGCCTATTTTATACGTCAAAGGACGCCGAGCGAAAGGCAGGAAGATCTAATTTACAGAGTGGATGACCTTCTACATTAACCAAATTCCTGTCTGCCAGATCGGGACCAATTCTAAGACCATAGATGGTGATCTGAGGGTTATCTAGATAATTTAATCACAAGAATAAGCATGGGTGTGGTAAAGAGCCCACATAAATGTCATTCTGGCCCGCCACTCCCTCCTGACTTAATGTTGCACCAGATTATAGGGCCCACACTTGGATCTGTACCTAATTTATCTCGGAATAGGTTTTAATGGTCCCACACGGCTAATTTGGGTATTTATACTGTAAATAAGAGGTGGCGAGACGGGTGAGGTCTTAAAATATACCAAAGCCGTCTTAGACGTTTCCAAAATTATTTTCTAGACCCTATGACATTTAGTTAAGTAGAATTGTATGATGGCAAAAGAATTATAGGTCCTGCATCTCGAGCGGACTTGGTTTTGAAGATCTTAGAAGTTTCTTAAACAGTCTTCTAAGTTGTAAGGTGAATTTTATTAAGTTAAAGAGCTCGACCCATGTCCATAAAAGCTTATGCTGTGAATCGATTTGATAGTCCTTGAAATATCCTAGTAGTCATTGAAAAAAATGTAACTCTAAACTCGTTAATTATTAAGCATTCAGGAAAAATTTTCCTCCATATTAAGAGAAATCCATTAAAAATGCGTATTTAAAAATGATAAAAAATTCCCGAGTAAACTTTTTAAACAAATTAAACAAAGGAAAAAGTATTTATAAACTTTGAATGAGTTATAAATCTTAAGAATATTAGATGACTTTTGCGACCTTCAAAAAACTTGTTGGCGCAATCATTTGAATTATTTGAAATGATCAAAAAAACTACTCATGGAAAATCAAAATTTTCACAATTTTTTTGCCTTATCAAAATCCATATTTAAATGGTTACAAGAGGCTTTACCGGTTTATAGAGTTTCGTATATAATGCGAATTATTATAGGGGGCCCTAGACACGACGCAGTGTCCAGAAGGGAGGGTAGAAGGGCGCGGAGGGAATCCTCGCAGGACAGAACAAAATTCAATATTGATGGTGATGGATGATGGCTTGATACCGAAGTCTGTACCCAGACGGGAGACGTTATACGTCTACAGAACTGAGGGAGGGCATTCTTTTTATCTCCTGGCAGCACTTGCGGAGTAGTAAAGCAAGTTCCTTCCGATAATGCATCAAATTGTAGAAGGATCGCATGTTATTTATTACTTAAGACATCTGACCGATTCCCACAAACATTCTTGAATTTTTCATGCGGCAGCAGGGCTGTTAGCACATTATATCTTTTAATGTTAAAGAAAAAAGAAAGCCTTCCTGTGTTTACAATGAATCTGTCGATTGCTACGTTTGCTGATCTTCCAGTTCTCTTACAAAAATTCATTTTTAGGATACCTATAACTCTATGGAACGATATTTGCTGATATTTATAATGTTGTAATAATCAAGAGCAGAAGGACGATTCCTTATGATTTCCAACGAAAGTTAGAGCTCTTTAAGAGTTGGAGTGAAAAAAATTGATTGATGCTCTAGATGGAAATGAAATTTAGTTATTTTGAGGGTCTCTCAGAATTTTATATGGTCTTTAGGGATGGTTTCATCTGGAGTTGTCAATTGGGTTTTTATAGACCGCTTATATCAGCGAAGTGAATCTTTGGCGCGGTAGCACAGAGAGGAGACGAACAGAGGGACAAAAGGACAAGATTCTATTTGGTCACGCTCACCTGAAAAGATTTTTGACAATTTTGCACGGATTTAACGCCCCGGTTACACAGTACATCCCTCACATTGACAATCACCGGGAGAGGCCCCCACAGGGACTCTTTTTTTTTCCGTTGTGGAGGAGGGACTAGGGGCTCCACACCAATTGCAGCTGCCCTAGACTCAAAAATAAGCCAGTCGACCACCCTCCCTTCTCGGCGGTGATGGCCCTAGACTCAAAAATAAGCCAGTCAACCACCCTCCCTTCTCGGCGGTGATGGATGAGCGCCAAAGAGCAACACCGCGCTGTACAAACACGGGGCTCCTGCCCAGATGTCACTTCTCCGTAGTTTGCCCCGTTAACCGAGTTTCCATTGCTATTTGGTCACGTGAAGTGGACACAATAGCCCACTCTCCCTTCAGCTTAAACGAAGCATTGTGGAAGGGCTCTTTTTTGGAAGAAGGGGCGCAGAAGTAACAATTCGTTATTAGAAGGCAGTGGCATCCCCGGAGAGTCGGAAAGGGGGGCGAGTTAAGAGGGTTAAGAATTGGAAGAGCCCACTATTGACATCCGGGATGACAAATTCTCTGCAAGTTTTAATTAGAAGTGACTCCCTTAGGGATTAAGTGTACACAAACACTTGTCTCAATTGCAGTTGATTCCCAAGTGGGTTGCACATTAGGTAGAGGAGAAAATTTAATTAAAGTGGAAAATCGGGATGAGTGGAATTCCTCAAATTCCATTCCTCCGAGTGCCATCACACAGTTAAACTTCGTCAAATTCCAGGTGCACTTCTGCCACTTAATTGTCGTTTGAGTGTTGATTATTGATGTGTGCACGGTCCGCAGATAAGTGCGCTTTCGTCTTCTTTTTTAACACTAAAAAATCGGTTGGAACCGCCCGAAACACTGACTACCCCTTTCAAACTCTTTCTTTACAACAGTTCGAACTCTAATAAAATGATTCTTATCTTCAAACTTTTTGAACTTAAGTTGTTCAAACTTCCCATTAGCAAGTCGATGAAAGAATTTGGATTAAGAACATGAAAACATAAAAAAAAATTTAATATAGTTGGTTGAATGTAAGAAAAAGACTCATAGCTATATTAAATTTCTTAAGAGGGGTCAATAAAATTGGAACAATAGGAGGATCACGTTTAATAAAGTTGTATATGCATGTTGATGTCGATAATATACATATGCATATGTGTAAAGTTTATGTGTGTCCAAAAAGAGGAGACATTACTCTACAATTACATTTTAAGCTTATCAAAAGAAAGAAAAGCGAGGGTCTGTGCAGAAGATGGTTTCTAACAAGGGACTAGACAGTAAGGACACAGATAGAGCGCCATCAAGGACCTATTACCGAGAATGCGAACAGATTTCTCTAAGGAATCATGGGTAACTGTTCCAACCACGAGGGATATCTACACACGATCAATAGTGTCGGAAACTATGGCTACTGTACTTCTTTCGTTCTTTTATCTGCCCTTTGTTTTTAACGAGGGGGAAAAAACGGGAAATTCCCCTGCAAAATAAGTTTTTATCGCCATTATCCTGGATGGGACAGAAGTCGTTTCCAACACGAATATTGTAAACTCTAATTCTTTCTTGTAAAAAAAAAAAGTTAAAATTCCCCCTCAGCTATGTTAAAGTGTTGTGTTAGCTATCGTGCGTAATGGCATTTTGACTTTACGTGACTGAACGTGATTAATAATATTAAGAGAGCAGATGTTCAAATGACAATAAAGGAATTAGAAACTAAGCAGAATTTTGTTTTTTTTTTTTTTTTTAAATAATTATTGAATTATTTGTGAATTTTTATTAAATTTCAAAAAACTCCCGAGAGGAAACCATCCTCATTATTTTAAGGAAACGCAGTTTTCCACAGGAATAGGAAAACTGCTTTTGAGGAAGAGGAATTTACCTTTCCTTCAGAAGTAGTTTTATATATTATCAAGTATTTTCCGTCTTTTGTTTCCTTAAGATATCCCAAATATGAACTCTTGTTCACTTGACAGTGCTGAATGTTATTGTGACACTATATTGATAGTTCTTTTTGAAGTAAGTCTGTAGTAGTTTTTAATATGTTATCATTCTCTTTAAAAGAGGAAACGTGAGTGCATCGTTGCTTTATTGTTAATTTAGGGAGTTAAAAAGGACTCTTCAGAGTGGGAAGAGGCTAAAATTGAGCTTGGTGAATCATGAAAGTTGCGGTTGATAGGGAATGGAAGCCGTGTGTGGTGGTTCTTTCTCTTTGTGCAATGTTTTCTCTCTGATGAAGTTATCTCGCGCCTCTCACCCTGGAGATTTCCTATTTACAGGTATCCCGAGACGCTTGCCGAATTGAGTGATGAATGGAAGCGAGGAAACACTCTTGGTGGAAGAGAGAGAGAGGCAGCAAAAACATTCAGTTTGCACTTATTCCCCAAAGTAGGATTGGGAACTAAGCTGCTGATGACGTAAAAACCTGTGCAACCGAAGGAAAAAAAACACACACACACATTTTTATTCCCCACTAGTTGATGTGACGTAAATGGAATTTTTTCATACACGCAGATAGATCCTGTTTATTCTTTTTTAACACACGAATTCTTGCAAATAAAACATAATCTCTATGAAAATTACTTAGCTTATTATATACACTACTATAAGAGTGAAGGCTCGATCCTAAGTACACTTCAGAAAGAGCGACGTTATACTCCTTAGGGCGCGAGAGAGTGTTTTTTTTTAACAGTCAGGAGGGCGTCAGAACGTGCCCTTTGAGGGCGTCGGAAGCTGGTTAAATTAGAACTGATGAAAAAAGAAGAAGCGACACACCCTGCCCATTTCCTATTGGTTGTTTTCAGCGAAGGTCCCGGATATCACGACCTAGCAAGGGACAGGACCACAATGGCGTGACTGACCCCACGACACGGCCAAGGAGGGAGGTTGGCAGCAGATAATGACTACCTGACTTTTCAGGTAATGACAGCAGCAAGGTCATTCGGCGCCGGAATGACAACACTTCATCCTTGGTCTTTTCTTTTACCTTTTGGCTTCCATATAAGGACACTTTCAGCCCTTAATTGTTGCTATTATTTTAATAAATGTGTATATGTGTGTGTGGGAGAAAACTCGAAATATTTACGTAATTAAGACCCTCTCCCTGTTGGATAATTTTTTTCCTGTTTATGGTAAAGCACCTTGTTCAAAATTATTTTAATAGTTACACTGAAGGCTAGTCCTTAAATTTTCATGATACCCTTATGCGTTAAAAATTGTAAAGTGGGTTTTCCAAATGTTTGTAGCAAAACACATTTCCCAAATAGGTTTCTCTATCAAACAGTGAAGACGAAGAATGTCTGGCTTCCTTTGAAAGTGTTATTTTTTGGTGTTCTATCTGATACATCAGACAGAAGTTTTGTTGGTGGTCCCCTCTTTCCACTGTTCCCCCTTCGAAATCTTGCCAATGCATTCCAAACCTGCAAGTTTCAGAGGAAAGGGCGGAAATTATTCGTGTTAATCCGAGACCGTTGCTCCATTAAGCGGGCACATTCCCCGCAGCACATTTTAATTGCAGCTCAGTGGAGCAGCAAACTCAATATTACCGCTCGGCTGAGGGAATTTAAATGACTTGTCGTCCGACTTTGCTTCCTCCAACTGGTTTCTACCATTCCAAAACGCAAAACCGTTCTTAGCCCAAGGCGTTCTGTACTTTATTGTACCATTATAAAACAAATCTGGGCCTTTCTAAAGGCCACAAACTTCTCCAGCACTCGAGGACACTTATGGAACAGGAAGAGCAGAGCAGAACCGCTTTAAAGGGCCCAACGACTGCTTATGATGGAGGAACTTCCACCAATGGCACAGCAGCTTCCAACCATCTCTTTAATTAACGTTGGCGAAAAGAGTGGGAGATATTAATGTCGGGAAAAGTGTAATTTCATTCTCCTCTTAATTAATACGTCCCGATTCATTTCCGGAACAAGCGCGCAACATCATTTTTCATAAACATCCCGGAATGAAGAGCGGAAAGTTAGTAGTATTAGTAGTCTTCCTGCCATTTACGTCACTTCTTAGAATTTCTTCACAGTCGAAACGTGTCGTATAGAAAATTGGATTGGTCAAGGATTTTTCCGTCCTTTTCTACTCTTACTGCATTACAGTTGTAAGTCGGAAAGTTACGCGCTGCTGCTGTTGCGAATCGTTCTGCTCTCGCTCGACATCATTAGTGGATCTGTGCAAGTGACACGCCATGCCTCTACTATTTGCACAGCTCGTACACACTTTTTTCACCCATTATTCTCTCCTTTTATTTCAGGTAACGTGTTAAAGCTGCGAGTGGAACGAAAGGTTGTGAGAAAAATCGTATTAGTCATCAAGACCGGAGGGGATAGAGACAGGAAACAGGATTTTCTTAAAATTATACTCGTATATGTATTTTTTATCGAATTATTTTTTATGGAATGTTAGAGAATTTTGAAGACAATAATCTAGATAACCCGGGGCTACACTAGATGGTAAACGTTCATGGTTAGTTTATGCATCTTTTCTTTGATCTTCGCTTAAATCTTTGATTCTAACTAAATCCGACTAAATATTCTGAGTCTATTATTAAGTTTGATGCTGATCCTGCTAGTACATTCTTAACTATCGTTGCTAAAACCTTTCTTGTGGATCCCAATATCCATTAAGATCGACTAAAGTCACCTCACTTCGCTTATTAATCGAAGTGGTGCAGTTAATTCCGAATTCGCCACGATGATAATTAGATTTATTATCAAATCTATTAGTGCCCCAGCGATTATTTAGCCAATTAAGTCAAACTATTGCAAGTTTGTTACTGGTATGCATATTAGCGAAGTGCATAGCTGGCATTCTCAATCTGGAAAACTCGATAGCTTTACTAATTTATAATAAAGCACCACGAAATTAGTTTCGATTCACAGATTAACTAATCTACGAACATATTTTTAATCAGAAAATCTATTATGCTTAGGCGAATGAAAGGATCAGAGATACTATCAGTGATAAAAGTAACAGAAACTATAAAGATCTAATGGGTTTCTCAGGATGAAGTATGGAAAAAGATTTCAAGTATTTTGCAAGAAGATATATTGATAAATATTTGCAAATGGATTAGAAATGTTTGCTTCGCGAGAGAAAGAAATTTTAGTGGTTTAAGGATGAGAGAAGTATAGAAACTTTGCTATTGTAAGGAATCGGATAGGATAAATTGCTATAAATCTCATCTCAGATGCTATGCTACAAGATTTATGCCATATATTCTTCAAATAGAGTTCATGTATGATGTAATGTATGCATTTTTTAGTGATGAAATACTTTGCATCCATTAAATTTAATCAAATTTTTTTAAAGTCATTAGATACTCTTACTAGGATCTGAAACGATGTAGGGAAGGAAAATTTTTAAAAATTGAATTTAACTAAGTAGATCACTAAACTTTTCTAGGTGTTCTCAGCTCCCGTCTGAGGATCTTGTAGGAAAGAATCAGTTGTCAAACGATGCAGTTATCCTGACAAATTCCGCCTTCTACCGAGAAGAGACGGGGGAAGACAGAACTAATTGTTTCTGCAGGGAACTAGCAAAGCTTTGTATGGAAGAAGAGATATATAAATCTCTAGTAAGGTTCTCTACCGGGACCAGATTCCGACAAATTCCATTACGACTTCATAACCCGACGTTTTGCTTCAACTGTTTCTGTTATCTTCCTCTACGGCGCCGTCTCCGCAGAGACCCACTATCAATCATGCAGCAGAAAAGCGAAATGTCGGAGAGAAGATCAGAAGCAAACCACCCCTTACACCAAAATGACGAATGCAGTCGAAAACGTATTTGTGTGGACGTTATGCTACCGGACATGTAAATGTTTGCCTTTCAAACATCGCTTTTGTAACTTGTTTCATGTAAATTCTCCTCTCTCTCTCTCTCGATTGCTTCGTGTGCTGATGTCCCACGTTCGAAAATATCATCGTTAAGTCGAAAACATCGCATTCCTATTTTTAGTTTCGCTTCTACATTTTATATCAGGTGCTTTATTCACAGTATAATGAAGTACTCTTACCTCATATTTTACATTATCCGCATTGCTGAAGAGCTTGTATAGCTAAATATCTTTTAACCGACTCGTATTTTTCTTTATTACTGAAGATAGAAACGTTCGTAGACCGCCGAATATTCGGCTTTTCCACTAAGTCCAGAAATGCTGCAGAGAAACATGAATCAATTAAATTAATCAAATTTCGATCTCGAAATGCTCTCTTACGTTTCTTTAATTAACTGATTAACATTTCCTATATTATATAAAATGTCTAAATTTTTATTTAACATCTCTCTGTTGAGTGACTGTACTTTGATAAGTCACTCTACCGTTTAAAATTGTATATGACTTCATAGAGCTTCTGTTATCCGCTCTAGCATAGAAGATGACTCAATAAGTTTCCTAAACACTTTAAAACTCTATACATGTGTGGTTTTAAGCTTATTCTTCGTTGCTAGCAAGTTTTACGAGAATTCAATCCGCTCTACAGCCTCTAAAAAAAGAAAATTTGTTTATTTTTTAATTCTTAACCACTTCGATCTTTCATCATCTTCTCCACCCCTCTCGAAAACATCCAAGAAAATTAATTCGGAATGTTTGAATCCGGCAATAAAAATTAAAATAGCAATTAAAAACGATTTTTAAAATTGCAAATCACCACTTATCATGTTTATAAATTAGAAAATCGGAAAAAGAAACAATCGAAGAGAGTGAGAGAGAGAGAGAGAAAGAGAGGACCAAATCATTTACTTCATTAACAAAATTACTTTACAGCAGATCATTAAAAGTGTAAAAATGTCGGATGAACTCTCCCAAACCGTATTAAAAACTGTGTTACATCTTCTTCTATCCCCGTTTGAAAAACATTGGGGAAGAAGAAAATTCAGCTTTGTGGGAAGAATAAAACGAAAAAGCAAGTTTATCGTATAACGAAATCCGGCATTAGTTGTCGGATTGACCATTTTTTTTCACAAACTTCCAATCTTTCATTAACAGGCGATGTAGAAGCAATTTCTTGTGGTTACGTTACTGGCTAATGGTGCTTCCTAATGACTTCAGAAATCGAACTGTTTGATCCCCTAGCTCTTCCACCCTCCCTTATTTTACTGTGCATGATACACACACAACTTCTATATCGTCTATTTGGCTTTTTAATTCATGAAAAATAACTCCCACAATCGTTTAAGTATAGTTATAATCCATTAATTAATTAATTCTCCGTTTCTTAACTTATTCTCCATAATTCATAAGCAATCTCTCTGTTAATAATTATAAATCTGTAACTATGACATTTTTTAAGCATAACTGTTAAATTATAATAATTTAAAACGGTGTAAACTGCATTTAAAGCGATTAACGTCTGCAGTTCGGCTTCCCCTTTGACCATCTTAATCGCGCAATGAAGATGTCTTTTAATAAACACTTCATTTAGTGCTCCATAATTAAATAATTATAAAAGATTACTCAAAAATTTATATAGGAACAGTTAAATATTTTATTTTTGTATGACGTAACGTGGTATTTTACTTATAAAATTAATTATTTTAAAAATTATAGGTATTTATAATAAATTTTCCCCTTTGACAAATTTAAATAGATTTTTTAACGATTTGTTCACCATATTTTTTTAGCCGATTAGTTAAATATAATTATATTAGCACTGATAAATGATTAAAGTGCTTTAAATTACGAAAATCGGGTGTTTAATGCAGTTAACTCCTGCAATGTTGGTGCAACCGTTAAACGAGTAAGTCGTGCAGTGAAGAGATCTTTTTTCCAGCATCTTCACTTAGAACACTGTTATTTTTAAACAAATGAAAATTAAGAACGTATGATCGATGTTGATCGAGTAGAATACCTTTCACCTTATAGGAAAAAGGGAAATTTTTCCCGATATGTTCGATTCTCTGCTACATTCTAGAGGACATATTCGTAGACTCTTGACACGAACTAATTTCTACGCTAATGGAATTAGGATTGCTCCTTCTCCGTTGTGTAAATGGACATCGATCTGAAAGAAGGAGACGTATTACTAGAAAATTTTCTTCTGTCCACGCCTTCAGTCAACTTAAGTGGCTCACTTACTCAACTGCTAATGGACCAGCTAAGTGTGATTTTGCTACGGAAGCAGGGAAAAAGAAGAAGAAGAAGAAGAAGAAGAGGGAAGAGGACCAGCTAAGTGTGATTTTGCTACGGAAGCAGGGAAAAAGAAGAAGAAGAAGAAGAAGAGGGAAGAAAAAAAAATTCCGACTGTTACACGCATTCAGATTTGTGGCTAAATGTTTCTCTATTGGTCTCAACGTATTAATATCCACGTATAACTTTCCAAGGTATACTACTACTCTTTTAGAAAGTCGAATTAGCCCATAATTACGCTTGCCAAACTCTTAATATGCAGATTTTCGAATTAAGTAAAGCTTATTTAACACGCATTGCTACTGAATTATTTTATGTCATCGAAGTTTTAGCGATTTTTCAGCATTACTTGATGGGTATTCCTCAAATTCTCTTCGAAATTTAATCTTTCTGATATACATTTTTCTGTACTATCGAATGTTTTATCCCGAAAACTTCCTTCAGAAACCATTCTGTGCAAGTATCCAGTTACATTATGCACACGTGATGCTTTAACAGACTTAAACTCGTATACGTATATTTACCTCTGCCTACCTTTCTATCCAACCAGAAATTAATAAAATACCATGAAAAATTCCCCTAGAAAACCCCCCAGAATCATCCTATGCAAATAATTATATCCAGTTACATTAAAATATGCACATGACATTCTTAAGCAGGCGTTATCATCCTGGCCAAGATTAGGGGATTGAGGGCGAAAGGGAGTAAAGAGATCCTTAAAAAGACAAGCCTGCTCTGGGTAAATAACATAGTTGTGGCTGGTGCAGTTTGACACCCGAGTGATTGATGACTCCAGGCTTTTGTTGAAGACTCCGGACAGATAATGGACGTTATTCTACGTCTAATGTCTTTCCCCAAAATTTGCATTTATTAGAACCCACTCTAATACGCAGGACGGATCTTTCCGCATCCCTCTCGGAGCCAGAGGTCACGTGATGATTATTTCGATAAGGAGAGCCACCAGATCAAGAAAAAAGAAGAAGCGCAGGGGGGTCGGAAATAGCGTCATTTATCTCTTTTTTTTCCGGGGGGTCAGAAAAAAAGCAGAAAATTTTCCTTCACGGCGATACCCCCGCCAGCGGGAGAAATTATAAAAATATTTTTGTAAATTCAATTTAATCCTCTGTATATACGGTCCTCGGAGTGGGGGAAGGAAAAAAAAAGAAAGAATAAAAAAAGAAAAAAAAAATTTACACGCCATTATTCACTTGTTCGCTGCATGTTGGCAGACAATAACGCATATTCTGCTGTCAAGTAGTAAAATATAACCTTCTGTCGTGACCGGAAAGACGAAGAAGAGTTTTTTCGTGTGCGTATGAGCGTGTGTGCACGCTTATTGTGACGTGTTTGCCCTCAACGGGGAAAAACGCGTTTTAGAGGGAAAAACCACCGTTTTGGTGGTGACAATGATTAATTTTTGTGCAGGCGCCATCTGACGGCAAATATACAAACTAATGCTATAATCTTTTGGCTCGGATTTTACGTTATTAACCGAAAACGTAACTTTTTTTTATAAATTACAATGATTAATTTTTGTGCAGGCGCCATCTGACGGCAAATATACAAACTAATGCTATAACCTTCTGGCTC
Source organism: Olivierus martensii (assembly GCA_000484575.1). NCBI lineage: Eukaryota > Metazoa > Arthropoda > Arachnida > Scorpiones > Buthidae > Olivierus > Olivierus martensii. The sequence continues at coordinate 147,780 of AYEL01090973.1, read as the reverse complement.
GGATTTTACGTTATTAACCGAAAACGTAACTTTTTTTTTTATAAATTTATATATATATATATATAACAGAACCTGCTACTTTAAGTTATCATTTGATCAAATTTAAACACATTATGATTTTTAATGATTAAAATTTGTTTTAATATAATTATAAAATTTTAAAATGGTTTTTCAAAATCACAACAGATGGCAGTTTTAATTCTATGCAATCCTTTGGTGCTGTTGATAAAAACTAAAATTAATTTATAATAATTATTTTCAACACTTTACTAACAACAACAAACGACTAACTGTTTTATTATTTAATGTTTATATAAAATTATTAATATTTCAATTTTGCTTACACAAAATAATAAAACTTTTAACATCGATAGATGGCGACACTATTTGTTAATGTTTTATAATGCTCATAGATGGCACTTCTAAGGTTTTTCCTTTAAATGATAATGTTAGTTTTAATAAACATTTTTTATAATTTTAATTTCTATTTTAAATGTAAATTAGATTGTTGTTAATGTTTTATAATGCTCATAGATGGCACTTCTAAGGTTTTTCCTTTAAATGATAATATTAGTTTTAATAAACATTTTTATAATTTTAATTTCTATTTTAAATGTAAATTAGATTATATAATGAAAAATTATAATCATTATTAGTTTAAAATATTTTTTTATACTTAAGTACGACTTATTTTTATTTAAAAGTTATACTTTTACTTCGATAGATGGCGAGACGATACTTGCAACAAATACGATGAGTTAAATTTGAAATAATGTTTTCAAAATTTGATATATTTATAAATGTAAAGTGTAATATTTTTATTTGTTTTTTAATATCGATAAATTTATTATTATGAATGTATTAAATTAAAGATTTTAATGACAGAATTTAACATTAGATGGCAGTATAATCTGCGTAGTTTTCTTTACGTAGTTTGGTAGTAACCATAGTAACACAACAGTACTTTATAAAGTCAAGTATAAAGTAAATTTTCTTGTGCTTAATATTTTAAATTAAAGATTTTAATGACAGAATTTAACATTAGATGGCAGTATAATCTGCGTAGTTTGGTAGTAACCATTGTAACACAACAGTACTTTTTAAAGTCAAGTATAAACTAAATTTTCTTGTGCTTAATATCTTCATATTGTGTAAAGAATATCATTTACATTAATTAATTTTAATCAATAAAAATATTTAAAATTTTAGCTGAATTTTTAAATTAATTTTTTAAAAATTAGTTCGAGAGATGGCGCAACGAGTCCACTGGTATTGAAGCATTGAACGTTTGGAATGATTTATATGTTCAATTTATTTTTATTTTTTATATAAAATAAAAAAATTTAATAAAACATGAAATATCATTCCATGATTCTTTTCAGTATTGAATCACAAATTATATTTAATTTAAATATAATTAAAAATATTGCTTTATTACTTGAAGACAGATGGAGACACTAGTTCACTTGAATCCATGTTTTCTCCCGCGCATTTTTCTTCACATAGTTAAATTTTCGTTATTCTAAAGCTTTATATTTTTGTAAATATTCACAGGTGCAAGCGTTTTTCTTAAAAAGAACATTTACAGGACAGAATTACGTCAGTTCAGGTGAATATTCATTCTTTTACAGATATTCTGGTTTGTTTAAATTGTAAAGGTAAAACACGTGTATGCTTTCCTTCTAACGCTTGACATGACGTGGCATTAACAAGTTAAAGTGTTGTTTAGGTTAGACTGTAATTCTTTGTACCGTACAACCTAGACTTTTATTCTGTGATCTTCCTTCCATGCGTGACGTCTACAATTATCTTCTATTTAATTCTCTCCCATTTCCGTCCTTTCTTTTATTCTGGTTTTCACAGGTGTCGTATTTTAAATAAATCATATATAAGGGTCTTTCAGTCATATGTCAAAAGGAAGTGTCTTTCAATCCATCACAAAGCCTTCAGGAGCATAAATTAGTAGGGAATTAGAGCGGATATATTTGCAATGTAGAGTCAGTAAATTTGCTATACTGTAATTCCATTCGTGAAGGCTTTATATACGTGACTGACTACTAGGAGCATAATCGAAATAGTTTAGAATGCATCTTGAACTATTATCAGAGTTTAAACAACTATAAAGTTTGACCCACAAGTATCTTCGCATGAATTTTTTGGGGGTTTATCTTCGTAGAAAAAAGTCCAATTTTTCGTTTGTCTGATGTTTCTTAATAAATTTGATTTTTTAATTTTTAATATTACTGCTAAGCTACATGACATCATCATCGGAAGCCAGTATTAAGTCTATGGGATCCTACAATAATAAAATTGCTATAGGATCCCATAGACTTAATACTGCCTTCCGATGCTGTCGTCAAGTAATAGTATGCATAATATTAATATTTTGACTATAATGTTGAAGAGAAATTCCCAATTTTTCCTTTTATAAAGCGTATAGTCAAAAAAATCGAATAAATTGTTGACCACGTTCTATAAACCTTGCTGAGATCATTGACAGTTTACAGATAATGGATCCAGTTGGCATTTACATCTGAGTATCGAACCCCTTTACCTTTTTTGCAACGGCAAAAGGATCAGAGAAGAAGAATTTTATGAAGGAGATGGCATCGAACCCGAAACGTATCGTTGGCAACAAAAGAAGAATGAAAATTCGATCGTCCATTTGGATGGATCCATTCAAGTCATAGGTCCGTTTCGGAATCTTAAAGACCCAGTAATGAAATTTGCAGCTGGTACGAAGCGAAGAAAAGGCAACATTAATGGCGTAGATTGACCGGAATTTTATCAGAGGGGGAGAGAAAGTGTAGTCAAGGAAAAGATAACCGTTACAGACTGTTTAACAGCAGCATCTCCTATTCGATATCAGTAAACGCATTATTGAAAAACCTCTGGAGCCTTCTGAAACCTGTGACAACTTTATACACCATCGCCCTCCTACATTAGACTAATCACTACAAATAGGGGCGAGCTTTCCACCCTCTTTGTGCCCTCTTATCTTCTTTTCTTCTCTTACTGTATGTCACTTTTTTTCGGTACTCTTCATAGCTCTTTCTGCGAGCTTGGACACTTTTATCGGAAGTGCAGCTATCGGGACCGCACGCTCCAACTCCGGCAAGGAGGAGATAGGAAGGTAGTAGAATCAGCGCCTCCTCCTTCCCAGCATTCTACTGATAAACCTCTAGCTGCGTTCGTTAATTGAAAAAGTTGAGAAAGTTATTGACAGGTCTCTGATGAATTATTACACTTCGGGGGGTTATTACGGCTTGGGGATGGAGCCGAGTTGGGGAAGAGCACAAAAGAACGCGATGAGACGTCGCGCGAGTGCCTTTACCCAGCTGGCGTTTTTGGAAGAGACGCAGATAGTGTCCTCCTTTGCAACCCCCCGTTTTCTCTGCTATCTCACCCTCAACCCATCGGCAAGGGTGAGGCTATTAGTCAGAATAGGCCGAGTGTGAAGAATGTCGCGGGCTAAGACTCCTCTCCAATAAATGTCGGAGAAAAATCGCGCTTTTAATTCTCTTCCCCTCTTCAAAAAAAAAGAAAATAAAAAATAAATGAAAAATAAGAAAAGAAAAAGAAGAGATGAAAAGAAAACTTCAATTTCAATTGCCTCTTTGCTAATAGCTAATTTTTAACTTTTTTTTTTTAGATTATTCTTTACCGAATTTGGAAACTTTTAAAATGTTTAGGAGAGAAAACGAATTCGACCTGTAAAGCGTGCTTCTCTGCACAGTTCGGTATCCGCGCAGAGAAGTCACTATTACAGGTATTAGAGAAGTTCGATTATATTTAAAAAAAGAGGAAAATTTTCCATAAAAGATGGCGATTTATCCAAGCACGTATGATCAGAGTACACTTCGTTTTGAGGATGTTAGCTCCTCGAGTAAGCTTCATTGAGTAGGGAACTCTAAGCATGCGAACTCGCCGTAAATCTCATCACAATGATCTTGCCCCTTTGCACAGTGCTAAGAAATCTCGGCCCTCTCCTTTTCCCCCTTTTCCCCGCGCTCTTATACAGTAATTTAGTTACGCAGAGAGAAACCTTTACTGTTGTTCCGAGCCTAATGACCTCTTGTTTTTTTTTCTTTTTTAAGTTGTGAACCGAGTTTTTCCAGACCGCTGAAGCGCGACGATGCTATGTTTATATAAAAAGGAGGCAATCATTGCCAAAATCGGAAGAGTGGAATGTGAAGTTTTCTTATCTAAAAACTAAGTTTAGAATTGTGGAATTAATAGGTAAGAACAACACGGTGCTGCATCCCGTGCAGCACACACACACACACATACAACACAGACTCTGAAGTATGATTATCGATTCTTCTTGTAAGTCGATCACATGACAACCCATAAAAGTTGTCTTTTCTTTTCATTTCTATGATGACCCGTAATTAAACAGTGATTAAGGTGTAAATTAATTTGATGCGCGATTAAGTCTTACAAGATCTGAAATTTTTCTTGATTATTTTCGAAGAAATCTTGGAAAATGTCCTTCCTCTTTGACTGCTGCAACAGTTCTGATGTACTTTATTATATTTTTGTTTATTAATAAATAAAATTTCTAGATGAGTACCGATGCTTATCTATATTTAAAAATGATCTGTAATTTTTTTATTAAATGTTTAATTTATGATTTTCTTCGAGAAAATCGCTAGAATGTTGGACATTATAAAATTTTTAAAAGGGTTTTTTTGGGGAGGATAAAAGATTAATCTTCACATTTGTCTGTCTCTTCGGTAAATATCTCGCGAACAACTAATGACGGATATTCAGAATAATTTTTACTATTTAAATTGAAAATTTATTATTTATGTCGCCATTTTGTTTCAAAATGGCGACATAACTAATAAATTTCATCGCTGCCATTTTGAAACAAGATGGCGGCGATGCAATGCATTGTATGCATATCTCATTAATTTGTAATTGATCTGAATGGAATTTCGCGCATAAATTTGGCATTTTAAGTGTCAAAATTTGTTTCAAAATGGCGACATAAATTTATTAGTTATGTCGCCATTTTGTTTCAAAATGGCGACATAACTAATAAATTTCATCGCTGCCATTTTGAAACAAGATGGCGGCGATGCAATGCATTGTATGCATATCTCATTAATTTGTAATTGATCTGAATGGAATTTCGCGCATAAATTTGGCATTTTAAGTGTCAAAATTTGGGCTATATAAAAATTTTTACTGTAATCCATCACTTGTTTACAATAAACTGTTTTAAATAAAGATAAAAAGATTTTCATGCATGGAAGTGTTTCAGTTAAATAAATATGAATTCTGAAGTTATATTCATTAAAATTTACAAATTTTACACTATTCGCAAGTGATAAATAGCTAGAAAATTATTTTTTTAAATGTAAAATTTGATTCTAAACGTCTATAATTCTCGGAAACGGAACTCAATTCTGATAAATATGTTTAAAACTTAAACATACCAAAACCGGTAGCACAGCAGTTAAGACATTAAACACGAAAAGGTCATCGTCCTTATTTTCTGGTTTTCGTGTGACAATTTCCTAGAAATTTCAGCGACTTTCTGGTCACGTGTGTCCGATATTAAAACAAAGAGAGAAACACAAACGTCGTCGAAAATCTTGGATGCTAACAGGAAACCACCTGAATGATAATTCTAACTACTCTCCATTTTAAAGATAATGTTTCCTGTTGGAGATAAGAGATAACTCGAGCATTACCTTAATTAATAATAAACACGGAACCTCCTACGCAGATATAAATTTACAATCTTTGTCTTTGATGATGTACACGTACGGATTTTAATCCGTTCTATGTGAAGAGATGAAAAGCCACAAAAATTTGCTTAGCAAGCTGAAAACTTTGTGAAAGATGTATTCCTTTCTCACCTGGCACTTATCTCTAGGGAGAGCCAATAGCTATTAGCATCTGCCTTCACTTTTTAGACCGTAGCTACAGGTGTTTTCCCTATTGGTGAGATAGGAGAGCTATTGTCCTTTCGCGTTGTTATCCTCTTTCCTTTGTCTCTGGTAGGCAGAAAAAACTGGTTGGAAACTACTATCGGGCTTGTAATTCTAGGGATTGTCTTTCAATCTGCGGTTCTCCCTGGCTGGCGGTTTCCTGCGATAAGACTCGCCCCTCCGGGTGCATTGTCTAGAGTACATGTGTATCCACGACAGCTACAAATGTAGCCAATCCTTTAGGCACTCCACATGCCTTGACAAAAGGTAAAGCCATTGTTTGCCAGCCTATTCTGCCGCCCGCCTAAAACAACGAAAGATAACTCCATCCATACGAGGAAGCTCGGGAGAGATAACGGTTGCGGATGGTAACGGTCTTTTTCCGGCTTTCCTCTATCAATTGTTTAAAGGTGCTTCTTTGTTCTAATCCTTTCATTTCTCATCTTCTTTCTACTCCTTCGCAGCCTTCAGCCTTACTCGCAAGATTCCTGTAGAAACGAGCTTCTGACTTTACAGTCTACAAAAGCCCGGAGCTACAGGGTTAATTACGAATGGCCTTCTACTTGCTTCCAAAAAATGCAGCCTAGAACGATAAAAATTCATTATTTTTATTTAAATAACTATTAAATTATCTTAAAACATAATTTTTTATCGAAAAACAATAATTATACGAATTTTTTTCAAGTTCGGGATCATATACATGGTTACATCTGTAAATCTCCATTTTATGGTTTTAAATACGTTAAAGAAGATCTAAAACATGAAATTAAAAAAAAATTATATTCTGCAGATAGTCATCTTTATATTTTACACTATATTCATGATCTGATATTTTTCGGCTTGCAATTCTTAATTTATCAATCCCCTATAACACGAATATCTTAATATTTTTCGAGCGCTCAGATTGGAACATTTGGATCTTCTTTATTGTTTTTTAATTAAAAATTCATTATTTTAATTTAAATAACTATTAAATTTATCTTAACACAATCTTTTTATTGAAAAACAACAGTTGCATGAATTTCTTTCAAGTTTGGGATCATCTACATGGATACATTTGTAGATCTCCATTTCATGGTTTTCAGATCACGTTAAAGAAGATGGTTTTCATCAGTTTTAATTAAAAATTCATTATTTTAATTTAAATAACTATTAAATTTATCTTAACACAATTTTTTTATTGAAAAACAACAGTTGCACGAATTTCTTTCAAGTTTGGGATCATCTACATGGATACATTTGTAGATCTCCATTTCATGGTTTTCAGATCACGTTAAAGAAGATGGTTTTCATCAGACGTTAAAGAAGATCTAAAACGTTTTAAATATTCTTTAACGTCTAAACCGTTAAAGAACATCTGTAATGGTTTTCAGATCACGTTAAAGAAGATGGTTTTCATCAGACGTTAAAGAAGATCTAAAACGTTTTAAATATTCTTTAACGTCTAAAACGTTAAAGAACATCTATAACTTGATGACAGCATCGGAAGGCAGTATTAAGTCTATGAGATCCCATAGTAATTCTACAGTAATAAGATTACTATAGGATCCATAGACTTAATACTGCCTTCGGATGCTGTCGTAAGGTATAATAATGAAGAACTGCTATTTTTTCGTGTAAATTATTTCATCCTTTTATTTCTGCAGAGAACTTCTCTGTTAAGTCACCTGTAAAGTAAGAATTTTCATATAAAAAAATTATTAAAAAAACCACTACATTAAATTATTTATCATCAGCGTGTATCCCGAGATTAATAAATAATAACAATAATAATTTTTGACGTCTTATAAAAGGAAGGCATGGGTCCTCATTTTCTCCAATCTCTTCTCGCATCCTCACTCTCGTTAAGCACAGAACACGGCACACACACAAAGTAAATTGAAAATATTGATTGGTTAGTAAATTGTGTGCCATTTAGGCTGCAACCACTGGTACAAGTCTATAACATTACCTCATATCAAGTTTTCCACTTTGCTATTGTGTCGAGTAAATTTTACCATTTCCCAGCCTATAGGCAATTTATTTATTTCTTGGGTAAACACAGGAGGACAATATATAGGAAATTTTCTAGGAAGCTTTTCCTTTTCTAATGACTCATGGGGGATAACATGCACATGCAACAAAGACAGACTTGTTATCGTTGTGTCGCCGCTTTTGTCCTTCCCGACCTCGAACGCTATTGGTTGAAACTGTAGTCCGCCTCTGAGGGCTTGGGTGGAATGTCAGGGGTCGGTGGAGACAAGGGCGGAAATGGAGGGCTTCTGGTAGGCGGGGGAAAAACCCCCGTTTGCAAAACTGGCTTTCATAAACAGAAAGAGCACTTTTTCACTGGGCCATACGTAAACCCGAGATAGTGAAAAGACAATAACGTCATACAGAAGTTCATCCTATCTCTTTACGTGAATTTTTCTCTTAAATAATAAAAATTTTACGGAAAAAATGCATTTTTTTTTAATAACTGCACGATGAAAATCGAACTCGATGTGCCATCTTACAAAAACAAAGCTTATTCTGGTGGAATCGAAAAAAAAATCTTGGTAATAAATAAATAAAAAAAACTGCCAAAACTGTGGTTAAAAATCAAAATAAGACACGGGGAAAAAATCTGTCCTACCAAAAAACATATCCATTATACCAAAGGTTGATAAAGTGATTTTCAAATATTCCCCAAAGCATAGCGAAGATCTGAAAGAAAAATAAAAACAATCTTCGACAATTGGCCAAGTCTGCAGAGATTATTCATTCGTTAGTTCGGTGAGTCCTGAAGGGAAAAAGTGGAGGGAAGAAGCACGTTGGGGTAAAGTGATTATTTGGGAGCCCTGGACGCGACCGGCGAGGGCTTCGTGCGTCACGCTGTGTTTCCATTATCCATCATTTAATGACAGTCGGTAACCTCCAGGACTCGTATACCTGAGAGACTCCAACTGTTTCCATCCCCCCTTCTGTTTTTTACTTTTTTTTTACAACCCGCCCTTCCTCATTTCCGTAAATGTATGTAAACTCAATTCTTTCTCTTTGCCGCAAACTTTTAACAGGGATAATCACCTTTTTCGTAATTTTTTTTATTCTTATCTTTCGCTCCCCCTCTTCATTCCCCTTTTCCTCCAAGGACCGACGTTGTTTTCAGATTAAATACTTTCTAACATTTTTCTTCCTTTTACGTTTTTAAATGTTTTACTCTGTATAAATTTTTATTTTTCTTAAAACAATTTTTTTTCGAATGGTTTCAATTTTTTTTCTTTTTTTTTATAAGAAAGATGGTTTTACGAATTGGATATCTTAACAGATTCTAATAACTTAAACAGATAAAAACAGATGTTTCCTTTCTGAGATAAAATTTCCCGTGACACATCTTGTCATCACGCAAGATGACATAGTAAAGTCACGTAAGCTACCTCCTCCATCATATCTACTGTAACAATCCTCAATGTGCTACCCCTCCGTCGTTTTTCACCCACTTTACTCCTCCTTTTCATTAAATCAATCTTTATATGGGCAGCGTACCCTTTTATCAAGATTTAAACTACAGAATATCCTCCAGATATATACTACGCCCATGTAGATTCGATTTTAAACAAGAGGAATACCACGTTATCACAGTCTACACGAAAAAAATTACTTGCCAATCCACTTTAATACAAGTATAACTCGGTCTAAGAAGGGTTTAAGAATAGCCACGTGATCTATAGTAAAATTCCTGGAAGGATCAGCATAAAGGAAAACCGAACCTATTGACTTTTATCGCATATAACTTTTTTAAATCTTTGGACAAAAGAGCAAATACCAAGTTAGTCCCAATACCAAAAGCGGAGTCACTGATGCGAATCCAACCATTTCTAGAGGAAGGAAGCGAAGACAGTTTTCCTAGAATCCCCCATCTATCCATAGGGGGAAGGATACGTAATCGTCTACCATTCATCACTAGCTGCCAACTCGGGGGTCCCACCCAAAAACCGGGGTTTCAAAAATTTCTATCTTAGCCTATAGGCAAATTACAAGCCTACGTAATCAGACCACAGATGAATTTACTTGATATATCTTATATATATAGCTATACCATTAATTTTTCTTTGTTTTGAAGTTTTGCAAAGGGGGATCTTCAATTGATACGGGAGTTGAAATATTTATTACGAAAGACTAATTATGGAGAAAAAAATGTGTAATATTAAAGTTTAATGTTAGAATGACTGGGAAGGAAGACAAGTTACACGAACATGAAGGAAATCACTGTTTACTAGAACTTTGGCTCCGCATACCTACCATTTTAGATGGTCGTGCAAGAACCCTATAATTCGTGCCTCCAGCAATAAACGTTGCAAGGCGAATGCTACAAATTGTAGGTCTTGTCCGACATGCTAGCCAACACATCTGTCCAAGATTACAATGCGGGGCTAGTGGGTTTTTTTTTCTTTGCATGTCACTATTGGTTCACAATAAAAAATCAAAATAAAATCTAATCTATATAATTTTTGTTTTTTTTTTTTTTTTTTGTTTCTGTTCTCTGGCTGCAATCCATTCTGATGAGGAAAAACTCGCGGATGATATTAAAACAGTTAAACTTATTTAATTATCAGTAGCCATGCTTAAAACTCGAATGAAATCTTCTATTGGATAAAACTCGTCCAATGGGAGAGTAGGGGTTGCACAAAAGAACGTGTGCTCCGAGTCAATATAGGAATATCGAAAATTCAAACAGAAAATGTTTCAAAGTTTGTGTGGACCGTGTTGCTACTTAATTATATTTGTCGAAGTCTCTAATATTAATATTAGATCTATCCGGAGTGTAAATATAGTATGTGTAACTTAAAAATATTTCTCCAAGAAGTAGATTTTTCGATAATCAATATCTACTAGCAGCGTTGCAATGTGGTAGAGCGGGCTGTGATAGAAATCGACTGATGGTGCAGCACAATTAAACGTCAGAGGTACAATCAACCTTGTTGTTAATGCAGCATGTCCTCAAATCGGGTTTTCCTGTATTGACTATCACCAAGTCTGTCCCGCCCCTAGAGACGCCAGTAGGTCGCAGGGCAATGGGTCCACCTACTAGCACAACTCTATAAACCAATCGTGAAAAATGGTTAAATTTTAATAAAAAAAACTTCTAAAATTGTGGTTTATATAAAATACAATCACCTCTTTAGCACTTTAAAGTGTTCAATGTGTTTAAATTGTTGGAAAGGCGTGTCAAACAAGTTACTAAAGACTGTTGTTGAGGTGTATTGCTCATTAAAAAGACATCATTTCAAGGCAATCATCGAAAGAGAAAAGTTTATAAAGCAATTCAAAACATTAAAAAAAGTCGGATTATGACCATGAACATCAAACTCTCAAGCAACTCGAGGAATTTTTGATTTATAAAGAAACTAACGGATGAAGTAGAGTTTAGAAATGTAAACCGAGCCCTTAGAAAATCTATAAAATAATCTCCCCGTGTCCATTGACCACGGAGAGAAAACTCGGACAGGGAGGGGAAAAAACCCATTAATAATTTAATGACTCAAACCGGGATGATAGGTGATTCACAAATCGCTCATCCATGAGGAGCAGATGGCATAGGTGTGATGCCCAACCTATAGAAGGACTAGAAACGATAAATCTAAACTTGGATAAATAGTATTTGTTGGCCCATAGGTTTACATATAATACTTTTGTCGAAGGTTGGGAGAAAGTGAAACTGTCACTACAGCCGGAATGTATGTCGCGAATGATTGATGTTTCTGCCGAGCGAATCGCTATTACCTGCAGAATAAGATTTTAAATTGGTCTTCGATGCACTACTTCCCTTCATATATAAACCTTAAAACTTAAATTTTCAAAGTTTAACTCATAAATTTCAATTCTGAATGCAATTAGGGGGCTTCAACCTTGTTTGTGTGTTTTCAGAACAAGTTTAATCCCCCCTCTTACCGAAGAGAAAGCTACTAAATTTGAGATTTATTTCCGCCCAAAGTTCTCATAGGCCTTCTATTCTACTATAAATTATATAATTAAAAACCTCTCACGAATATATTATGCTAATTTATGAATATTTCACTCTCTTCTTTACATCAGTTCTGCATGTCTCTTGAAGACTCCCATTAAACTCGCCATATTCCAAAATAGACAAATTTTAGCACCTGGAGAAGTGGGGATTTTTTTTTATTCGATCTAAAATCGTCTCATTCAAAATTTATGAGCAAAATATTTAGGGTTTATCTTAACAGCTTACCTTGAAATCGCTGGATTATCGACTATATACAATCAGGTTTTCTACTGTGACCATTTGTATAGGGATTTCTAGCAATACCAAAGCTCATATATCGATCAGATTATTAAGGATTTGAGCACCAGAAGATAATATACTTTCTTTACGAAAATCTGAAGATTTCTAGAGGGCCTATCGCTGTTTATAGTTCTACTAGAAATGGAATCAATGTTTTACAAGACAGTATGACTATCAAGTGTATTAAATATGCAATTTACAAATTCATCCTACTGTCTTAATAGTTTCTGAGCTTGTCCATGCAAATTTAATCGGTTTTTATTGCGATTTATAATAAATTTAAGAGCATAGATGTTTATAGAGCTTTTTATAGACATAATTTACGTCTATAGGAGTCATAAATGACGGCAGCAGATTTTCCTAGATAGAATATAATAAAGGTTATTAGATATGAAAGAAAAGTATCATTATGGGTATAAATATAGAGAAAAATTCTATAATATGCTATCAATCAATATAACCACTATGAGAAGCCCCATATTTCTTATCCGGACAGGTGTGACGAAGCTGAAGTAAACGTCCCACAGGAATGACACGAGATTTTTTTTTCTTTCTTTGTTTCATCTATTAAACGAAACAAGTATGATATTTATTGGAGCAATTTCAACAGGAAACATCCAGATAGGAAATGATCTGTCAGTAGGACCATTTTTGCCGACAGCCTTCAATTTAGGCTAGCCGACGTCACATGACTGTGCTATAAACCAATAGGATGGCTCGGTAGGGGTGGGGAAGTTTGTTTAGTTCGGATTTAGACCGGGATAATGATAAAGGACTTCCTTTTTTGTACCAACAATTTGCACAGTCGCTGGACACCGGGGCGCCGAAAAAAGCGGACGGACCACTCAATTAGGAAATGCTGAATATTTTCGCATTTCCTAAAGTAGTTTTGCCGTTTTTTTTATTTATAATTCTAACTTAGAGCAGTTTGGAGCAAACGAAAACCTGCAGAAAAATGCAATCCGGAACATTTTATGAGTTTAGTTGAGAGTCTGAAGTAAAGGAGAAGTAGAAAGTATGAAAGATGTAAGATGACAGTCGGAAGTTTTATCAGAAGAAAGTATGATGTATAAGGAAGCAAAGCAAGTAACTGAATTAACAGAGTATGAAGATCATATAAAAGTCAATCTAAACAGTTTAAGAATGACAAGAAAAAATATTTTTTAATAGGTCATTCGATAAGTGAGATCTTCAGCAAGATGGTGGATTAAAGATAGACCCAATACTAATAAGTATGCACTAGATGTAACTTCAACAAAAGAAACTGAGGAAGATATCTTTGATACAAAGAAAGGGTTGCAAATTAAAATTTGGTAGGAAAATCTCAAGAAGGGTTTTACAGTTAAATAAAAATTTAAAAAAGGAAACAAACAGCAGAGAATGTTGCAACACGCAAATATCACTCGTTTTTTTTATTTAAATACTATGTTGCACACAATTTCAAAATTCTCTCCTTTCGGTTCTACATCACACGCAAAACTAAGGAAATCTGTAGAATAGAGAAGCCAATTACCAGAAAATTAATGGAGAAGTAAAGTGAGAAGAGGCTGAGAAAGGTTATACAACGTTTTCATTCAATGGAGAGAGAACGTATACACAAGACAAATCTCTTAACGGAGTTTTTTTAGTAGTTTTAACTAGGTTGTGATTAATAGTGACAATACACTACCTTGTTCTGTGATATTAATGTTGAACGGCCTCAGACCTCCTCTCCACTTCATCATCTTTATTTATCCTCATCCCTCCCACTCTCTCTCAACCAACATAAAATATTGATAGCAGAAATTTTCAATTTATTAAATACTTTAAAATAATATATATATATCTATTGCTTTCATCTCAGCAAAAGCATTTACCATGTTTTCTTTCCTGTATGGCACAGGCCTAGACCTAGTGATTATACATGAAGTATATATTGTATAGATGTAACATTTTATCAACATAAAGCTGATCTAATGTAAAAAATAAAAAGATAACATAAAACAAAATGATTTTCTCAATCCGAAATCATCAAATTTGTATTTAAATTATGTTTAAAATCTAAATTTAGAAATGTAAAAATTTCCACTTATATATAATATATAATAATTTCTGTCTGCATAATAAAAGAAAAAATTAGAGAGAGAGGAGGGGGAAGGGAAAAAGTACAATATCACAATCTAAAAAAAATTATGTACAAAATAGCAATTTTAAACAATAATGAAAAGAAGAATCTGTAAGAAGACACAATTTCTTTCCTTGTTTAAATTGATTTACACCTAATTTATTCATCTTTTGGTAATTTCAAGATGGATAAATGAATATAAAATGGTAAATTAACCTTAATAATCCAATTTAGAAGCAATAAAAGGCAAAAAAAAATTACAAGATTTAGAATTGAAATTTTATGATTTGCAACTGTTTAAGAAGCATTTTATATCTCTTTAGAAAATAAAATAAAAAAAAAAATCATTTTAAAAAGCACTAATTATAAATATTTTCCTGAATTTTAAAGATTAAAAAACAACTTTAGTAAGTAAAACTGCCTAAGGTTGAAGTCTACTGTATTTATAACATTAATTATGTCATTATTTAAGCTATGTTATATTATCTAACTTTCTTAAATCATTTTTTAAATAATTACTACTTAAATACCTTCATATCCTGCATAATATATAGAGCAAACTTCAAATATATAAATTTAATAAAAAGTTTCTATTCTATGACGACAATTTTTGCATAAAATGAGAATTTTTCAAACTTACTCAGAGATTTCTGGATATATATACAAATATTAAAACATTATATTTATATCTATCTAAAATAAACTTTAAAGTTTTATTAGAAAACATTTATAATTTTAAAATCAACATCATCACATATGATGAGCTACATATGATAGGATAGATGGTAGAACAAATTTTCATAAAAAAATCTATTAAAATGAAAAGATTTTAACAGATTTTTCATGTTTTAAATATTAGGAAGCAATCATGCAAATCAATATTATAGAAACAAAAAAAAATTTTGATAAGAACATAAAATCTTATGAAAGTTTAGAAATTTTCAATCCCTTTAGAGAAAATCAAATCTTATAAGCTAAATCTTTTATTAATAAAGAAACTAAGAGAACAATTAAACTAGTATCAACTTTAAATTTTTCTTTTTAAGAAAATAAATCAGCTTTAGAGGGCCAAATTAACTTTAATTGAAAACTAATAGCTATTGATCCACCTCGATTTACAAGAAAAGAAATTGTTTCGACTCTTTAGTGTTTCTAAAATTAAATTTCTTAATTTGAAAAATACCAAATTTATTTATCTAAAAGATATAATGAGATCTGAGCTAAGAGTTATTAATATTTTGCATTTATTCCTATAATATACATAGCATAAGTATTAATAAAACAAAATATGGCATCAGTGAGTTTACCCTGAATTAAATTTTTATTGTTTTGGACTTTTTATGCACAGTTAACTATTCAAGATCTTATTTTAACTGGTTATTTTATAAATAAACAATAACTTATATTTCATATAATGTAAACAATCATCATAACACTTAATTTATCATATTCTTTGTAGATATGGCATCAATAAAACATGCATGTTTGAATATACAGTATACATATTTGCATAAAATAAACACTGATATAGTTTTAAAAGCATAGAATTTTGATATCCAAAAGCAAAAACACAACTGTGCAAGCTTTAGTTAATAGTTGTACTGAAGAAGAAATTTAAATTTGCATACTGATCTGCCAAAATGTAACATTTCATGTTTTCGCAACCAAGTTATATTTGCTCGAAACTAAATTATATAATTTTCAAGCATTTTATTTATTGATTGTGAGCAAAATTTAATTAAAATTCATTAGATTTCTACATACACAATATATAACTGATAAAGAGCTATTTTATTGTGAACAATAAAATATCTGTTTATCAAAAATAAGAGTAAAAAATCAAAAAATATCTATCATTAATTATTTTTAATTCTAAAACTTATTTTTTTATAAATTTTATTACAAAATTTAATAAATCTTTGGATATAAATTATCAACTTTGCCTACCACAGAACAGATTTAGAACAGAATTTTCCAAAAATTCTGTTCTGTAAAATAAGTAATAAAAACCAACAAAAGTCATCTGAAAAAGCTTTTGATCATATTTTAAGGTAAATTCTCAAGAATCAATGATATCTGTATAATGAGTATAAATCATAAAAATGTTCTATGACTTTACTTAACAGAATTTTTGATTTTTAAAACTATATTTGTGCTTTTATTCAATATGTAAACATATAAATCTTGTTAAATATTATTAAACAGAGCTGCTGAATTGATATAATGTTAACATAGCAAAGTAAAACTAAAAATATTAAAAACAAGTCTAGTATTTGTGTATAGTTTTAAAAAGTATATGTTTGACAGCAAACTTAACAATACTTTTTTCTTAATTTTTGCTTTTATAGGTTATATTACATGACAAAGAGCAGTTAATGCTGCAAATGTGATATAAAACTAACTAAAGTTCCTTATTTTTCTTATAAAGAACTTGATATGTTTACACAACACAGATAATTACAAAATTACACATATGTTTAGAAAACAAGCAGTTTCCACATCCTTCCAAGGGTCTCAAATTACTCTGTTACTGCATCATTTTCATTCTATAAAGACTTATTTTTATTTATTCTTACACACCAGTTATCTATTTTTAGAACTGTAAGCATATATAATTAAGAAAATCATGAATTCATACCTTGTTATGGCCTCATAATCTAATAAAGAAGGGATATCTGTATATGGTAATAAATTTATGATAAATAAAAGTCTTTATAATAAAGCATTTTGGAGTAAAGTTTATGCAATTATAGGCCCCTATATTTATATTTTTAATGTTTCAAGAAGGATTTAGGTAATTTCTTAACATATAATTAACAAAATTTTCATCTCATACCTTGTAATGGCCTCTGAGACTTTCTGAGAATGAAAACCTGTGAGGCCAGTTATAATTCGCGATAGATTTCTGATTCTTAGACGATCATTGGTTTGATTTTATATATATATATTATCATTTTGTAAAGAAATTTCTTATGTAAAAGTCATAATATACAAAACGGTCTGTTTTATCGAGTAGAATAAAGTTAAATCTAACCTTTACGACAGATTGATTCCATTTTTTTTGTTGAGAAATTTAAGAAAATTCCGGAAATTGATATGAGGAAGAACGAAGGAGAAAGACGCATTAGAGGAAGTGGTGCGCCCGCGCATCCGTCTTCACTGCATAGCATTTTAAATTACGTTCCCCGTTTATCGTAACCGTGTAGTTTTGCCTAAGAAATGTCACTAATAAGCCCAAAAGACGATACTATGGGAGTCTGGCTACTGGCGCAGCGTCACGTGTGCGTATGGGTTCATTAAGGGTCGTACTTACGTGATCCAAACGTACGACAGAAGAACGGACGGGTAGGGAATTGCAGCCGGACGCCATCTTGAGAACGGGAACAGAAAACGGAGGGGGAACAAAAATGGCGACCGGCTGCGGGGTTTTAACGGCGTCTGCGTGCCGAAACACACAAGCGAAAGAGAGGAGCCAGTTTTGCTTAGGTCGCTTTGTCGCCGCGCTAGAAACTTGTCAACGGCGCGGCTGAAAGTTAATTAATTTATGACAAATCTACATTTTTCGGGTTGAAAAGAGGAACCGGGTAAAAGTTTTGTGTGTGGGAAATGCTCCGTCTTCCCTCCCCCTCCCATCGGCCTGCAGTTCCGTAATGAGTTGCTCGTCCGAAAAGAAATTAATTAAAATTTGCCCCGTTCTTGGCTCCAAATTACTGGAGGAGTATAAAGCTGCGCGCGCCATATGGGCGTTGTTCGATTCCCCGGGACACACAATCGAATTCTCCTATCGATCGGCAGATTGCGTGCCTCCTCCGCCCCCTCTCTCCACTTCCACCCCCCGACAGCCGGGCAAGGAACGAATTAAACTTGGCACACACCGGGAGTATAATGGAGTGGTATTTTTGTGTGTGTGGCCTCCGCTTTCTGCCGAAGGGAACGGAGCGACGAATTGCTAAAGGAGAAAGGGTTTCCGTACTCCGCCTGCCTACCCCCCTCCCAAGAGAAAGTATCGAAAAATCGAAAAACGTCTTTTGTTTTTGTCCCTTCCATCTCTCCTCCCAGTGAGGCCCGAGACGGCTCCGGTTGGGGCAGGCTGACGGCAGCAGGTGTTGCTCGCGGCAAAGCGCAAAAACTAATGTAAGGAAGGGAACAACAGAGCCGAGCCTCCGTCCTTTCGGTAAGCGACCAGCTGTGGACCCAAGATCTTATTGGACGGCGGCGAACAAAGTAGATTCCTACAGTTGAAACACTATACCCAAATGTTCTGATGCAAAGTCTAAGACTAGTGTATGCAAACAGATAGCTGCTCTCTTTCCTATCCTCATTTTCTCCATTCTCTGCATCGTCTTCAACAATTCCACATTGATTTTCTCTTCTAATGTCTTTTATTTACTGAATTTACTAAGTTTTCTAAAAGGGAAAAAAAATTTATAGCGCTACGACTCGAAAATTAATTTGTTCGCCTTTTCGGCCCATTCTAACTTATCCTATTAAAATTTTTAAGTGTGAAGAAACAACTGTTTCTTTATTACTATTTGTTTACCAGACCAGCTGCTACTAAATATCCAAAATCTTAATTTTCAACTTTTAACGTAAAAATCTTTTGAACTTAATGCAGTCTAAGCTAGACTAACATAATCTAGCCTGATCTAATCCATTTCAACTATTGATAAAAGCCTTTTAGGTCTTCCACTATATAATCATTACAGATCTTCACTTTCTAGTTATAAGAGGCATACTGTGCCATCAAAGTTTTAAATGCCATAATTTATGACCATTTTAAGATGGAGGCCAAATCAATGTTTCTGAATTCTTGCAAAACGTTACTAAAATTATATTTTCTATAGCATAAAGTAGGATTTTACTATTTTATAACTTAAATATGAGGATTTTTGCGTTTTTATTAAAAACAAGTATCGACTTGTTCTCAAAAATTAAATATTTATAATTTTTCGCTCTTCATCTCCAATAGCTCGGTTTTCCACATAAGCAGATGCTATAATATAGATTTAAAACGTCATCATTTAAACTACCATTTTTCATAACGGTTTCGTGAAATGTCACATGAAGGTTGTTTCATTAATCACGCTCCAGTGTAACCGGGTTTTCTCTCTTCATTTAATCTGTTTTAGTTCTACAATCGCACGATAAAAAAGAAAATATTTGCCATAGAGGTGTTTACACTTGTCACTACGAGATACAAACACATTATCTCTATTTGTCCAAGGCCTTTCTATAAAATAAACAAAAAAAGTTAAGCTTTTTTGTTTTATATATATATACTGTATACATCTTTAAAGTGGACTAAATTAACACGATGACATTAAACTAATCATTGAACTAACTGATGTTTTTTTAATGTTTGTCGATGATTTTTACGTTGCCATATTTAAAGCAGTTGTCGAACGGATTTTCTAAAATTTTTATTTTTCAGAAAATCTCAAATGTATCTGTTTAAACTATAAAATTAGATTGGATAACGAGTACATAAATCAAAACAATTTTAAAAAAAATTATTTTATACTTCTATATTTGTGAAATGTAACGACAGAGGGCGTCATATTACAAATTGCATTGTAACTATTTTCCATGGATATATACATCCAGTGACTATCAGAGTGGAGGCCAAGAAGAGCAGCTGCCCCGGGCCTCACAATTTTGGGGGCCTCGATTTACAACTCAATATGCTAGGAAAAATATATTTGAATATTTTTATACTATTCGAGCTTCAGTGTTTGTAAAAATTTGAAGTTTTCTATCAATGTTTTTGCGTTTCTTGTACACTTACCACTGTATATTTGTCAATTTTGTCTTTCTTTTTTTTTTTTGAAGAGTTTCAAAAATATTAGTTACCCCAGGCCTCGCATTTTCTCTGAATTGCGTTTCTTGTACACTTACCACTGTATATTTGTCAATTTTGTCTTTCTTTTTTTTTTTTTTGAAGAGCTTCAAAAATATTAGTTACCCCAGGCCTCGCATTTTCTCTGAGAGTCCCTGTATACATCCATGCTATTTTCAATATTTGCTTGATAAATTATGAGAATTTTGATATTTTTGTCAAGAAATTTGTTACTACTCATTTGATTATGCTTTAAAAGTTTGAAGATGATAATTATAAAAAAATTATCGGATTTGTTGCCTGATGCCATTCAAATAATTTTAAATTTTATTATAAGAAAAGGTTTATTTTGGCAAGTTTTGGTCCAATTTTTTTTTTTTTTTTTTTTGTAAATTTGGTGTCAAGGAAAGAAATACTGGGAATATGCAGTTGAAATACAATAGGTTAAATACATCCATTACCTCTAATTTCATGTTGATAGAGAAAACTTAGATATGAAGTCAGAGAATATCAATCAACAACTCGGATAGGCTTATCTTCAAACTCTAGTCAGGAAATAAGACAGAGTGCAATTTCATGTAAGTGGGAGTGCAGACAATTTCAGGAATAGCGGAGTGGGGAAGTAGAATTAATCCATCAAAGCGTGCAGACAACGTAGGCTGTTCGACTCATGTCCAATCCTCCCTTAATTGTGAGCCTCTTGTTTAGACAGATCTACAATCCCCATTTTACCCTTTTTTCTTAAAAAAAATGTCTATTGCATAATATAAAAACATGGCTTGTACGGTGGACCGAGTCTCGATCCTCCTATCACTCACATGTAAATAGCCAACCAATGAGAGGTTAGAGGGACCACTTGGGTGTTCCAGCCCACCTCTTAAATTTCGCGTGGGAGGGTGCCACTCATCAGCTTTGATTGGTGAACTTGCATCCCTTATTGATTATTTAAGTTTCAAAATTTTTCTTACTGAAAACTACATAGTTATAAATTCATAAATGTAATAGTAATTGAATTTCTTATGTCAGCGATAAAAAATAATCTAAGCGAGTTAGAGAAGAGAGAAATCAGTCCACATGAAGGTTTTTAAGGAAGATATAATTCATATTTGGCTAACAAACAACAAATCATGTCTACAAGTCCGATATCCAATCAATTCATGAGATTTAAATATGAAGAAAAACGAAAATTTTACCTTTCTTCGTGGTCCGATAGAAGATGGGTCCTACCATTAGGATAGCTCCACTTGTATGGGATATTTTTCACAAGAGTTCTCCCTTCCACCTGGGGTCACGTGACACGGGTATTCGTTTTTATTGCCTTTCTAATTAGGGGAACCGCTCGAGTTCAGCCCCGAAGCGGGAAGACAGAGAAGAGAATGTTTAACCTGAAGAAAAATTTATGACCTTTACTTGACTAGGCCTCACATCAATCTTTTAACTGGGGCTAAATAGCCTCTTTCTTAGGATACAAGGAACCTTTTTTTGGCAACTGAAATGCTTTGTTGTTTAAAATTTCCTTTCAATACAGAAGTTACATGATTAGTTTTATAAATTATACAACACAAAAAGAAAGATCATCTATCTAATTAAACAGTAAATATACTTCGAGATATTTTTTCAAATTTTATACACATAAATAAGTATTTCAATCATATTTCTTAATAGATTTTTCATTAAGGAAAATTTCTCCAGGGGAATTTTATTGGAAAATATATTTCCAAAATTTATAACTTAATTTTTTCTAAAAATTAAATTTTATTTGTCAAATACTCATTTAGATAAACTTACCCGGCAGCTAATCTAAAATTTTGACTTATTTTCAAATATTACAATTTTGGGAATTTTGGCTGGAGCTAGGAGAATTGTTTACGAAAAATTTGAAGATGTTGGCAGCAGAATTGAGACATGTGATCCACAGATGGGATTTCGAGTAGTGAAGACGTTAAGGAGAAACCACAAATTTCCAGAAAGGGTGATGAAAACCATTCCAACCCCTTTCAGTATCGTAACTATGTCCGGTTTCCCCTAACTCCGTGGAGCAGGGACTAATGTTGTTTCTGGCCCACCCTACGGGTTTATGGTACGTCATTAATCTTCATCGAACCCCCGGTGGATGGCAGGCATTGTTCTCCGAGACACGGTGACCGCGGACGGGCGAAAACCGGAATCCATGTCGCAGTTCAGCTTAGTTCTCCTCTCTTCCTATGTTCTCACAGGCACCCTGTGAGCAGAGAAAAAAGTGCAGCCATCTTTGTTAAAGAAGAATGTATCTACGCAAACTCTACTTCAAGCTTTATTTCGACAATTTTAAAACTGAGAGGAAAGAAAATCTAATTTTTGAATTTTCTCTAAAAGTTGTCTTCTTGCTGAAAAGTTGCTATTGAGACAATTTATTTTCAAAATAAAACTCCAAAAGCGCTTTTATAAAATGCTTCTAGAACCGAGCCGAAAGGAAAGGTTTCTAAAATAAAATTCCGAAATGACGTGAATAAAAATATGAGATTTTTGGTAACAACGTCCTAGAATTGAACATATGATATTGAAACTAGATTTAGTAACGATGCTGATACAGAAATTATTTAATTTAAAATTCTTGAAAATTGCCTGAAACTGACGTAAACTAAAATTTTATTCTAGAAATTTATGAATAAAAATTTATATTCTAGAAATGTAGATTTATAATTGAAATTGGCAATGAAACTGACAGGAAAATTATTCTTAATTATCATACCGTAAAATTAATTACATTTAAACTGTAAATGATTATGAAAAAGACATTTTTTAAAAAGAAGTTTCTAGATCAGTTCCAGAAAAGTATATTTTCTGGAATTGATCTAGAAAATTATATTTAAAAAATGTCCTTTCATAATCATTTACAGTTTAAATGTAATTAATTTCAAAATGAATTCCAGAAAAGTATATTTTCTGGAATTCATCTAGACAGTTCCAGAAAAGTATATTTTCTGGAATTGATCTAGAAAATTATATTTAAAAAATGTCTTTTCATAATCATTTACAGTTTAAATGTAATTAATTTCAAGATGAATTCCAGAAAAGTATATTTTCTGGAATTCATCTAAAAAAATATATTTATTGCGGAATAAAAATAAAAAAATCTAGTAACTGAATTATAGCGTAACAATGTTATATATCACATAAAAGACATTTTGTTTTAATCGCTTAACTAATGTAGAATCTTGCTATATATGGGATCAATCTTGACCTACATCTTACTTAAAACCGTTACAGATGAAAGATAAAAAAAACATCTTATTGTTTCTTACACAATTTTGCTTTATCGAATTCAAGAAATGGTAATTGTCTATTCTAAAATTGTGTTTCTTATAATTTTTATTAGAACAATTCATTATTCAGTTTCCTTATTCAGTTTTCCCAATCAAAGAAAGTTAGATGTAAAGTTTAAGAACATATCATAGAAGTTTAAGAAATGCATCGGAAGCCATCCTTTTCTAATTTGCCCTTTTCCCATTACAGAGAGGTTCCCATTGCTCAGCCATAGAAACTATTGATCTCTCCGGCGACTGCTTCGACTTTTGTTTTAATATTTTTTCCCCTTACACAGTGGAAGAAAAGAGAGGGGAAGAAAAAGGAGGAGGTGGAAGTGGAGGATGGAATGAAGGAAAAAAAATTGTACAAAAGTTGAACGTGGAGAAAAATTAAATCCCCAATTCCGACTAAACAGACATCAAGCCACCGTTTTTGTCTTGTGCACGGGGTGCTTTGCCATCACGTGCAGCTCGTGCCAAGAAAATTAATGACACTCCGTCTGCTGTGTGAGTCACGTGGTCTGCCTGTCGCTGACATCGGGCTTCTAGTTACATTATATAGAAAGCTTTACTTGGACCTTTACTCAGTTACGCTGACGACTCGATCAAACCGCCTCCATATAAGATTAGAAGGTCTGTAGGGATTTACCCTATAAACTAAACACCTTTAATAGAAGTTTCGAGCGTTAATCCTTCTGGAGGAAAAAACACCCAATCTGGCAGGTAACAATTTTGCCTATAGGCCAAATTTATTGCATCTGATTGGTTAAAATATAGACCTGAAAAATTTAGATGATACTATGCGGACTGATATGTCCCGAAAAGAAATGTTCTTCACAAACGGGATAAGCACTTTATGTCAGTTTTTCTTAGTAGGAAACTTGATAATATGTTGTTTTATGTTATCTCTTGTATAGCATCTTTATTATGGTTTTTTAGACGTTTTATTCCTTTACTTCAGTTCACAAACACACACAAATGCTGAGTAGTGTTGACAGTCTGCTATCGACTAACTACGCCTGGTGCTGAGCTATCTGATCGATTGTTGTAGCCATCCGAAAACTGTGCCCCCCTCCAGCCTGTCGACTAAGTCTGACATCTTCGATGCACTAACTGTCTGGAGAAATGCACCCAAGAAGACTCATTGTCAACTTGATGCGTCCTCCTTTCATCGATTTTTTTGGATTTTTTGGCAATTTCCGAAGCCACGCTCAAGGTGTTACGTTTATCGACCTTGTATGTCACCACATCCCACCTCGCAGCGGTCCTAATACTCGGCTAATCTGTTTAGGTTTCGCCTCCTCCTAGGCTGAAATAAGCACGTGACTGGGCCGTAGAGGCAAAGCTCCGCGGTGGGTAAAGTGGACAACAATGGTTGGAGTAAGCAGCAGTTTGATTGGGTGGATTTACTTACTTCAAAGAGAGCCGCTGAGACCTTTAATGCTATTCAATCAGCTTCCGTTTCTCTCCTTGTTTTAAATTTAATTAAAATAACCTTACATAGTTTGGCTCCTCTTCACTTAAAAATTTCCACATTTTGCTTTATAAGTTTTGTAAATGCTTTCAATCTGTGCTTAATTCAAAAGATACAGTTATGAAGAAAGTAACATAGTGTGTCTATGTATATATATATGCATACACACACTACATATAGATGCAACAGAAACACTTCATAAACACCTTATGCAATTTAATAATCTTCTGAATCAAATGTTTGTGCATAAAATTTATTACCCTCTGCAAAATGCTTTCAATCTGTGCTTAATTCAAAAGATACAGTTATGAAGAAAGTAACATAGTGTGTGTATGTATATATATATGTATATATACATATAGATGCAACAGAAACACTTCATAAACAGCTTATGCAATTTAATAATCTTCTGAATCAGATGTTTGTGCATAAAATTTATTAACCCTCTGCATATATACATATATTGCTTTCTTACTTAATGTGTGCCACTGCTTTTGCAGTAACATATTATGTGTTACTTAATGTGTTACTGCTTTCTTACTTAATAATATGTGTATATGTGTGTGTATATATATATATATTAAATTGCATTAGGTGTTTATGAAGTGTTTCTATGTTGCATTTTAATTAATTCATGTTGATGGACATTTCGGCTTGTTGTATCTCGACAAAGAATCATCATCCTTCCAACTATAAGACTGTTTTCTTCCATTATGATAGTTATGCTCATAATATCGTCATTCTTATAGACCAAGAGCATTGTATATAAGTTAGAGAAAAGATTGAACAAAAATATTTTTTGCATTATAAACTCATTTTTTATAAAATAATTATATATTGTGGACTAGAATTTTATGTGCATTTTCGTAAGTTAACCATCTTTAACATAAGCAATTAATCAATTAGCAAAGCGGCCAGTGTCTCCATCTATCGGTTAAAATTTCAAAAATGCCATCTTCAGACCTCGGTTTTAAGAAGTGGAGTTATGAGCCTAAGCGTCATTCTGTAAGTAAGTAAAAGCGGATGGAGGTAAACAAATGGATAACATTACTTGGTAACCGCTCTGGCATAATTATTGATGGTCAGTTGGTGAGAAAATGTTGACCTTGTACGCTTAATTAGTAGCTTAGCGTACCTCCAAATGTAATCACGGTTAACGACTAATACCACCCCACCTACTGTACAGACCACCGAAACACAGAAACAGTGTGAGCACTTTCGGTTCGTGTGAGAGAACAACCCGGGGTGGCTTCGGCAAAGCCACAAATGGCACAGAGGGCCGACACGAGTCCCTAATGAATAAAAGAAAGCATTTGTTCGCTTCTCTTGATCCGAATTATTTTCTTATTTACCAAACGATGGGCTCCAGCGATCTCACACGACTTTCCCCATGATGTCATTTAGGTTACTGTACATTTAATATCATACACGTGTTCTATTAGAATCATCCGATACAATCAGAACCGTAAAGGATAAAAGAATCCTTATGCCGCGCGTAACAGTTTTATTTTCAAAAAACTTCTTGTGCGAGATTTACACAAACGATCTGGATAAGAGAAAGAAGAGAAAGGAAGATGTCATGACCAGTGACACCGTGTCCGGTCTGACCAAGAGAGGGGAGACACGGTGGCCCAAATGATTGATCGTTCCCGGCGGACCCTGAGACTCTCCTCTTCTCGTCCGTCAACTTGTCGTAATTTTCTACAAAACTGTTGTTATTCTGTTGTATCGCGATTGTTACCGTGTCCAACTTTGCTTCGCTCTTGTGCACTGTTTCTTAACCTTTTTGTATTTGGAAACTAGTTATTTTCTGTTGAAAACTACTAAACAAGATCCTATTGCCTTCCGTTATATGTATATAGACTGAATGGCAAAACTTGTGCGTGTTGGACTTGTTCGAGTGAAACAATAATAATAGTCTTCTTACAATAAATATTATTATGAAATAAGAGAAAAATTAATGCATTGCCATAAACGTATACAATGTGAAATTTAAGAATTGGATTGCATAATCTTTCTACAAAACTATCAGTTTAAAAAGTACGGTGGAATAATATTTTTCAACAAAAAGGGGTTTGAATAATATGATCCTGTACATCAGAAATTCGTATTTTTTATTTTCTAATTAAATGGAAGGCGCAGGGGTGTCAACACGTGCTGAATGAGAAAGTATGATTGGTGCACGTGTTGAGAAGAGTGATGTGATTGGCACCGACGTGTATGTAATATCGATTGTGTTCCGTTATAAGGTCCGTACACCGAAGGGGTGGAGTGAAGCATAGAATAGATGAAAAGCTTTCCGCGAAATCACTTCCCTCTTTCTTGTTATCGAAAAAAAGTTTTCAGAATTTTTATCAATTTATACCTGAAAACCTTCTGAACATAAATATATGCACATCATAAATTTGTAAATGACAAGTCTGGCTCAAAGCCACTCGGTTGACATATTCATCTAAATAATTTATATCAAAATTTTTTTCTCTCGATCTTATATATAGTATTAGTAATAAACTCGTATAAAAATTCATCCCTTTAAAAGAGTGAAAGGAAATTTAGCTGAATGTGTTCATCTAAATGCTATCACCAAACAAAAACAAGAAAATGAGTTTAGAAAATTCGAAATCCCGAAATAATTTGGAGCCCATGAAATATTTATCCAGCCTGACGACCTTCAGGAAAATAGACTAGAGGTCCCGGTAAAGTATGCCCGCTTAATGCCTCTTTAAACGGTATCAGCACGCAAATGTTGACACGACTGTGACGCAATGTGTTAGTACAGGAGGCCCTTTAATAAAACTTATCTCTTAAACATGTTTTCAGGAAACACAACGCTAACCCACTTCACGGACTACGATTTCCGATTCGCATCGTCTCATCCTACCGTTTGGACATTGCTAGAGAAGGGGAGTCCCCTTAAGGAAGGAGGAAACAAAAGGGAAAAAAGAAAACAAGAAACGCGCGCAAAAATATCCCGTCTGGAAAAGAAACACAAGTGCAAAACAGAAAATTCGGTTTTATCAAAAAGACTCGCATCCCCTAAGGCTCCTAAGGGTGTGGTGAACCCCATGTGTCCAACTACGTCATAGGTTTAACGAATGTTCCAGTTAATCCTCCCTGGACACATGCTCGGACACAAAGTGTTAGGACAAATTAAAGTTTGGACGTTATTGTGACAATTATGGAGAAGAAACCCGGTAGTGGAGAAGACTGGAATAGCTCGTGTCGCTTCCAAGTCTCGGAGAGCGATTCAGGTAAGATAAATGGACGTTTGGTCGACTTTAGGACCCGTTACATCCATTAGATACTAATGACCTAGCTGACTAGACTTTATGACAGCACCATTTGTTACCGCGGACCGCTGACCGATCTATCTTAAACCCCGCTCTGTGTTTCCAGCGTAACCACTTGTCGGATTTCTCTACCGCGTTTGGACAATGCGCGATTACACTACCGAAATCTCGCGATCGAGTTTACAACGCGCGCGTTAATTCGTTATTCTTAGCTGTTTAATTTTACACTAAAACTGACAATTTTGTCGATGGTGTTAACGTATACTTCGACGGTTATCGTAAACAATATCTAGAAATTAACGAAAATAATTCTATCACTCGTTTTATGAATAAATTTAACAAAGTATTTCATAAATATTCTCGTATTTGAATGCGATTTATATTTTTATTTAAATTTTTTCCCCCTCTGATAATACATCGAGATTTCGTATCACGACATTTACAAATCTGTGTAGACAACGTTAGATTGATAACAATTATAGTAATCTTTTCATAAATATTCTCGTATTTGAATGCGATTTATATTTTTATTTAAATTTTTTCCCCCTTTGAAAATACATCGAGATTTCGTATCACGACATTTACATATCTGTGTAGACAACGTTAGATTGATAACAATTATAGTAATATTTGTAAATGCTATTTTATATCAGGTAGACATGTTAGCCAGTTAGATATGGTAGACAGTTACAATATAAACCTGACGATACACCTTTAAAATACAAGTGTACGAAGAATTGTTGCAGGCTAAAAATTTTAATCTTCACAATGGCTTCAGCAGATATGTATAAATATTTTAACTATAATCATAGGCATAACTGTTTCTTATTTATTTATAGATAAATATTTGCTTTCTGGCTTACTTTTACTGGTTATTTAATGGTTCTTATCAATACACCGCGTTATATGCAAATTTATCAGTAGGCCTATTTTATAATTTCATATTTTTATCGATAAATTTTGTAGAGAATTACTTAAGTAAAGGTTTCTCTTTGTTAATTTCTCAACTGACTCACAGTGCTGCACTTGGCTAGCTTGGAAGATTATGGAAAAGTTTCAAATGCCCGGAGCAAATTTTGGATTTCTGAATTCTGAGAATTCCATTATAACCCCAACATGGTCAGCATTATTCAGTACAATTTTTAAAAATTTGCATTTTAAAATGCATATTTTTGGTTATTCTTGTAATAGCATTGTTTAGGCCCAATATTTAAACAGTTACCAAAATTTATAACTTTTTTTTTAAATTTAAAATTGTTTATAAATTTTGATTTTTATAATTAAATGCTTCCATCTTAATATATAGGAGGATTAACTTCATTTTCTTGGTTCTGTTTCGTTAGATTAATTTGTTTTTATTATTTTTATAAATTAAAAAATTTTTTTTTACTTATTTACAATTAGAAAATTTATAATTAAAAAGATTTATAATTAGATTTTTATAAGACTGTCAAGTCTAAAATTCAGTTTTAGAGATTTAAAATCTGACCCTCAAAAAAATTATCAACAAAATATTTCTTCATAAAATAAAATCAAGTTTTTTTTTTGAGGTCAATTTTTATTATTTTAACTAAAAATAAATAAATCACGAAAACTATTTCCAAATAAATAAATTCGAAGAAAAATTGATATTTTTAGCCATTTTTTCAGCCTAATAATAATTAATAAATCAAAAATTAATTCAGCTGGAACGATCTGTCTGATTTTGTTAGATGATCTGATGTAGAGGAAATGTCTGAACATTTTTTTTTTTTTTTATTTCCTCCTCATTTTTCCTTTTAAAAATAAACTTAAAATGCTGTTTTAAGAATTTAGAACTAAATATTTTTTTATATTTCTTGTTAAAATTATAATTTTTTTTTTTTGTTAACAAAAATAAATAGATTTTCACAAAAACTTTTAATAAAACTTGAACATCGAGCGCAAAAAGTTTTCCTAAAACCCCAAAATTTCCTTAAAGGCAGCATATCCTATAAACTAAATTTTATATAAATTTCTGAACATATAAAACATTATTACAAAGCACGGATATCTCGTATTTTATATAGCGAAGTGATGTAAATTTAGGGCCTCTAAGAGCACGTAATTAATTGAGATTTGATGCGATTAAGAAGGACAAGACCTATTATTTAATAAATAATGATATCTGATATACATTCTGATAATCTATCAAGTCGAAAAACAACTTTAATCAGGATGGCCTTTACCCAATAAGCCACTTTTCGTCTAAGAAGTGATCAATCTTAACCAATTCACGAACTCATGATATACGCAACCTGGTTTACACGGAGCTGCCAAGGAAATATCAATTGCGTTGAGAGCGAGTATTTGGCAGGCCTGAAGATGGGATGAGAAAGAATCGAGGTTTTTGCGGTTTGAGAAATCGTGTTGATCTCTTTAGAACCTTTAAGAACAGCAACAACATCTAACGTGAGTGTAAAGAGTGTTCGAAGCCATATTTTTAAAGTTTGAGGAGCGATACGAGAAATTTTTACTTTGTTAGCATAAATAAATAAGGTTGTGTAGATTTTGGTGTTGCAGAAAGTTTGGGAAGAATGTTGTTATCAAGTTAGCTTTGAAGATTCTGTTAACATAAGCGAAACAATCGACAGCAGATCCGCTCTACTTAGTTATGCCTATAGGCCGCTTATCACACTAAAATGTTGTATAATATCTGGAAAGGGGCTCATTATGATACATGTTTGCCGAGAGGATGGTTGAGATAATTAACGATGGTTTAATGAAGTGTTATGTTGACATTCACTGGTGACAACTTGACATGTGACAAATACTGAAGCTAATTCCCACATCATTCTGTGAATATAATTCACTGCAACATTTCCACTACTCAAACTTCATTCTCATCTATTAAAAATTATTTAGAAAGTGTTCAGAATGGATTGATTGTTTGATCACTGTTAAGGTGTTGGATGGAAGAGCTTCTCTTTCTGCTACATCATCAGTCATCTGGCAGAAAGACCATCCACGGCGTGACAAATGACATTTTTCACTGTTCACGAGAGCAACAGCTGATTCCTTTGATTAATAGGTCCTTCTACATTCTGGAACAGCACGGATTTCCCACAATCCACAGCACATTCGGGGCATGCGTAGTAAAATAGGAAACCAGCTGTCGCTCGGATGAATAATGAAATAATTTTGCAAATCAGAAACTCTTTTTAGTTTTCACTGTACCCGACTGTCAGTTCCATCTGGAACTGCGCTTTTCCTCTGCTTGAATATTCAGTGCTGCGACGAATCTTCACCAGCTGATGTCACATCCCACTGAAAAATGCTTTCTTAAAAATCTCCTTCCATAATTTAACTTTGCGCCTTCAGTTTCCGTTCAACTAGCTGCACTACCTTTGCCAAACAATTAATGCTAATAACTCTACAACTTACAGTCAGATACGGTTGAAATTTTAAAACCAAAAATCGATTTATTTTTTTTCGTTTTTGGGTCCACCTTTCATTTTGTTAATTGATATTGATCATGAATGGTTTGTAGCAGTAACAGCAAACCATTCATGATTTTGCGTGCCGCTTTGTTTACTCGTTACAAACTTATATCTATAATTCAAAAGTCGTTGAAGATTTTTTTTCTGAAAATATATAAATATATATATATAAAACATCTCAATATCACGCGATTTTCATTAGTATATCTATCGCGGTCGGATAGACATGTGATTTTAATCTTTACACATTTAAACACGATCGCGCTTTATATTCCATCACGCGATTTATATGTATACATACCGAAATTTATATTCGATATAACTTAAAAATTATAAATTACGTAGTAAAAGGTTTAATTTTTAAGTAAAGCAGACACGTTTTTTTTTCGGGGTGTTTACTTTTATGATAATGTTCTGTTTTTCTTTTTTTACTTTTAGGTAAACAAAAACGTCCCAGGACGGCTTACAGCAGTTACCAGTTACTGAATCTAGAGAGAGAGTTTTTAGACAATCATTATTTGTGTAGACCGCGAAGATTAACTCTAGCCAATACGCTCAATCTGACGGAGAGACAAATTAAAATTTGGTTCCAGAACAGAAGGATGAAATTCAAGCGAGAAAACAAAAACATTGATAACAGTGTAGCAGAAGAAGGAGGAGGAGCCAAATCCCCAATTCCCGTACCCACTTCTTCTGCAACTCCATCCCCCGTCGACAGTCTGGCGACAATGGGGCCAGCCTTCGATGTTTTCAGTCATTCTAAAGTGGCAGATGCGTCCTCTGACATTAGATCCATTCCATGCTGCAGTTGTTCCCAACGACATTACCAAACAGCATTTTCCTCATCTAATCGACAACAACAACAAATAAATTATCAGACAAACAACAACGTTATGCCTTTCTACGCTCATCCTACTATTACTACTACTACTACTCCCACCACCACCACCGCTACAACTACTAATACATCCAACTGCCAGTTCTCTCGTCCTCAATCATGTCCTGTCAATGAGTATAGTCAGATGGGCAACTACCAAAGCTTTCCTCACTCGCAAGAATATCGAATTTTTAACAATCAGGACTGTTACTACGATCCCAGATTTGTTAACTTTCAGAAAGCGAAAAATAGTCCCTCGGAAGATAGTGATAATTCTTCTAGCGATTGGTTACTCTCTATGAAAACTTGCACAACTAATCTACCTCCTCCTCTGAAGCATATCTAAGAAGATTGGTGTTTAAATAACCACAATAACATATAATTTTGTTATTTTGAACAATCATTATATCTGGACCGTACTCATCGCGTATACAAGCAGCAGTTAGAGAGGAAAAGTAAAAAGTAACTACAACATATTTTCAAGATTAACTGTGGCAAACTTCTGAAAAATAAGAAAAATAGAAAGCAACTAGCGTTAGAATGCATTTTTTTAAGCAATTGCTGGCATTTTATATCGGAAAATAACAGATAAATTTGTATCAAACAGTGGAGGATGATTTACTGATTTTATGAAGTTATTTTGTAGAGTAAGTCTTGTCTATGCGAGTCATGAAGCTAAAAATTTGTGTCCAAATAGGCTATACAAAAATTTGGAGCCGAATATTTTGTTGGAATACATAAATCCTATTTAATAAAACAAATATTAAATTTTTTTTTTTGTTAAGAAATCCAAAGAGATCTCTCGTTGTAGTCCGTAAATTGATGTTACGTTCTCGTATACAGATACATATTTTATAAGCATCACATAGAATATATTAGAATATACAAAGTATAAATTTACCGTTTATCTCAAATTACATTAGCCTCTTACTCGATTCACGATGCTTGACTTCTCTTGATACATAATGCCCAGTTGTTACATTCAGATTTTGTTTAATATTCCTTCTCGTAACTTGTTTAGGAGACAACTATTTTTTACAAGAAATTTTTGAGTTAAAAATTTAAATTTCGATATAAATCATGTTAGATTGCAGAAAAACTCGATTTTTATATTTTCCACTCCGCATATTTCTCTATAATTCTATTTTTAATTTAATTTTTTAACTGCTCTTGCTGTTCGATATAAGAGATAGACTATAGGCCCTATGATAAGTATAAGGGTTGCATTTGATGTTTTCTAAGAAGGAGACTTATATATCTAGCAGTGGATGAAATATAAGAGAGAATAATGAAGGTACTTTAATGTAGTTCATGATAGCCTATACAAGATTTCAATTTATGGCTTCATAAATTTGATTTCTTTTCTCTAGACATGTATAACTTTTTTTACTGATGTACTGTATCGTTTATCTTTTATTTAACAAATTTTTACTGTTTAATATATATAAAATTCCGCTTATAGATAAAAATTGCATGAATATCGCGTGTTAATTTCGATGAATGTTCAGTAGCCAAGTAGCTTAGCCAGTCATAATTTGAACATTCTACATAATATTACTCGTTGAAAAAATTAAATTATGAATAAAAAAAGATGAAAATTTATAAATTTCCAGTTTAAAATCTTGATAATTTTCATTGTTCTTCGTGTTGATTCTCTGCTCGACTTTCTGTTTAACGAGAAACTTCTTCGAATGAATGTCGTATAGCTGAATTTGCTATTTGCATAAAAAAATCTTTATTATTCTGCTTGTTTATTTTTACTTTTTAGAGTATAATTATCTTTTTTTGCAGAAAGAGTTCGGAAAATTTCGTAAATCTTATAAAACATGATCATTAGCACAAGTGCTCTTGAAGAGAATTGTAACAGTTTCAACTTTCTTATAACATCAGCCAATTTTAAGTTGTTACAACTGCGAACTGGAGAGAAAGATATATTTTAAAACACCATACCTCCACAATCAGCCAGATCAGTCAACATGGAAGATTTTTTTTTAAGTTGGAGAGATCCTACTTATTGCCTATTAAACTGAACCACTTCTCACATACCAAAGTTGATGAAGAAATTTGTAAGTTCTTGACCTATTTTTCTTATCTGCATGCCACATTTAAAGACGTATAACAAACTGGAGAGTTTTATGAAGAGGTTTTTGCCTATTTTGTCGTTAGAAAACCACTTTTACCTGAATACATGTTTACGAGATTGATCTTGAATATTATTTTTAAGATAAGTGTAATGAATTTTTATACATTAAGGAGAAATTTTGACAATGTTTTTTTAACAGGAAAAATATTTATATAACTTATCAAGAACAAAATATGTATATATAAAATTTAGTAAATGGTTATATAAAATATTTTACCTGTAGAAAAATTGTTAAAAATATTAAAAAATAGGTCATTTTGGTGGTTGTCCTACATCACATACGTACTGCTCTCTTTTATACGAGAATAATGATATTTTGTAACAAGACAGTTTTGTTCAGATATATAATACAGTACGATCAAAAATTATTCTAGTTAATAGTGTAGAAATTTAAAAATGATGTTAATGAATTTTTACCTTTTGTATATATATTGAATATATATTTTTTGCCTTATACAGGGTTTCAAATTTATACACGTTTATACACGCAAATTTAAAAAAAAACCATAAATTGTATTTTTTTATATATATATAAAAAGGAACACTGTTTGTATTTTTATCAAATATCTGTTGTTCTTAAATAAAATATTTTAATAATATTTAAGTGTTTTGAATGCTTTTGTTTGAGATTTCAGACCACCTAAGTTAATCTGTATACTTATGTAGGGGTTTGTGTAGATAATGTCTTGAGAGTAAAAGCTTTTAAAGTTAAAAATACCGAAAAATTTGCATTAGTTCAGTGTCTAAACAGCCAATTAAATCTCTGAACACAGTACAATAGTTGAAGATCTTTTAGATATTAATGTTTTATCCATATCAATAATAGGTTGGAACCCGCAGGGCGAAGTTTTAGTGGCCTTTGATCTTTGAATGACAGCTTTAGAATGGGTTTATTCAAGTAAAAATCCGTATATAATGCGAGTAAACTGAGAGTGCTTGTTTCTATAATTAGTTAAAACTGAGTTTTTCCGTTTTGAACAAAAAAAATCCTTAAAAATTTTAAGTTATTAAATCAGAAAATCTGTTAACTAATCTCCATTTCTTTTAATGGATTCTCTGGCTCAAAATAAGTTTTGTTCCTTTCTCATATTTTAAACTAAGTTTTTTTTTCTTTATTGTTTTTTTTTTCCTCCCAAGAGAAAACAAGCAGATCGGAAAAGTGCCACTTAAACTAATTTTTTTCTACTCATTTTCTATCTTTTGAAGAAAATCAATCGAATAAAGAGCCCGCAAACCAGATTGTGGCTAAGAGAAAACAAAGTACAGACGAGGATAGTAAAGTAAATTTCTTCATTCTCATGCCGTTTGGTCATAACTGACGGATAGTCCGCTACACCCATTTAAGGAAAGAGTACACACACGCGCGCACACACATACACACACGTGATATATATAAAAAGTTAGAAGGGCTATTAGGAGTAGCGAGAATCTCCGATATGCTAAACAGTGTGCCTCTTTTATGCTACACTGTCCTTCCGTCGAGAATTTCATTTTAACAACTGATGATGAATGACTCTGCATTATTCTCTCACCGACAACCTCAGCGACAAAACTGAAAATCAATTTTTTCTCCGGACTGGGCATCAGTTTGCAATTCAAATATCAAAGCGACCGTCCCTCTATGCAAATGTTGGCAAACGTGGTCGTTTGCTTCAAACCAATGCTCCTGTGTATCGTCAGCTTCCTGTTTACTTTCACTATCATGGAGGAACACTCCGGTTTCTTCAAATAAATGAATTTATATGGTATCTTCATTTTTCCCATCCTTTTGCATAACATCCTTCAAGACTCTTACTTATACCGTTTCTGCAATAAAATTTTTTTATTCGTTCTACTAAATAGGAAGCTTTACGGGTACCATAAAAGGGTTTATTCTCAATTAGAAGGGTTAACAAGTTAGGCCTTTATATAATTTATAAATTTGCGTGATTTTGAAGGCCTTACTTTCGTGGGCCTTTCGTAAATACGTAAATTTGCGCTAATGT
This sequence comes from Olivierus martensii, assembly GCA_000484575.1. Classification (NCBI taxonomy): domain Eukaryota; kingdom Metazoa; phylum Arthropoda; class Arachnida; order Scorpiones; family Buthidae; genus Olivierus; species Olivierus martensii. Next base: position 111,119 of record AYEL01090973.1, on the reverse strand, counting down.
GGAAGGGCCGGCGCGTGTAGGTATAATTGCAAAAGACATAGACACTTCAAAAAATAAAAAACAACAGCAACAACAAAAATACAAGTAAAAATCTTTATTTGGATAAGTTTAAATTCCATTGTTTAACTATCCGGGGTTGAAATTCTCAAGAGGAATTTTGGTAAAATGATGCGAACAAGCTGGACGACATACGGGTCCAGAATTTTTCGTTTTTGGAAAACTTCTTTTTTTTTTTTTTTTTTTTTTTTTAAAGGAAGCCTTCGGGACTTTTGTGATAGTGATGGATGTGAAGGATGTTTCCAGACAATGTCACTTTTCCGATTCCACCATTATCCTCGGCCTGAAGAGGGAACAAATCTTTATTCGCCTGTATACATAAGCGTGAAGGACTTCGATATGAAAATGGATGCTTCTTTTCGTTTCCACTTTCATCCCCCGCATCCCTCTTTCGATGGATGTTTTCTCTAAACTTTTCCTCTTCTCCTGCTCTTTCCAAATAGTTTGAAAAATAAGCAAGAAGGTGTTAAAGCTAGAGCTGATTATCTGTATTGCTGCCGTTATCTAGATAATCATCTAGTTGTTTACCGGCTTCGTATTATCCTGAAAAACAAATATTATAATTAACTATTTATTCCGTTATCTATTTATTTATAATTTTATTTAAATTAATTATTTAACAATGATTTAAATTATCTAATTAATGATGGTTGGCGTGTAGTTTCTCGAGAGTTTTGCCTGTCGCCATTCGATTTTCAAGCCTGTAGAAAAGGGGAGGGATGCAGAGTAAGTCGAAGGGGATGCCGAAGAGGAGAGATAAAGCCAGACAGAAAGTTGAAAAGATAACTTTAGATGACATTCTACGGATTTTTATGACGTTTCGGTCGAAGCTTTTAAAAAGAAGACGTACGGCGAAAATCGGTAATTACAGGAAAGGACCCAAAGTCGCGACATTAATTATGCAAACGAAATTGGTCGATGGACCAGGCAGAGGGGCGGAGCGTCCGACATCTGGTGCCAACTGTCGGAAGACCATTCGACTTCATCCAGATGTCACTAGCATTCGTTTTCTATCTGTGGAAGCCATCTTTACTTCTACCAATTTCCTGTTTTCGGCTCGCTTTGCTCGGGTCGGAGGTCGTCCAAAACGAGTTAAAAATCCATTTGAGAGGTCGACCCGCCGCCGACAATCGATTTGGCCAACCTTAACAAGCGCTTGGTGCTCCGTGTTAACTTCCTATAGGTACTAGATTTAGTGGAAGTAAGGAAATTTACGTTTCCGGAACGACACCCTGGAATCATTCCAAGGTATAAGACCAGCTAAAGTTGAATCTTTACCACCCCTAGTTTGTTAAAGTGAGATTGAACCCCCTTATATGATCTTTAATTGGTGGAATATAGTTAATTTTCCAAACAAGATCTGTTTACTGTTTGATGCCAGCAAGATTGGTTCCTAAATTTGGTTAATGTCCGATTTGATGGTATTGAACTAGGTAACCACTACTTTAATAGAATTAATATGCATAGAAATGCAGATTTTTTTGCATATTTATGCGAATAGATTGCTAAATTTCACACTTAAACAATGGAATATTCTTAGTTCAAGTATAAAAAAGCGGACTTTACTGTGGATGAGATCTAAATTTGTCTTTTATTTTCTATTATTGCTGATTGTTTTATTAATTTAAGAGACCGTTCTCTTCGAAAATTAGTTAAATTTTGTGTTATCAATCAGATCGTTTTGGTTGGCTTTTTTTCTTCCTAGAGCGATCTAGGGAGACAGAATGCAAACGGAGAGGTTCCTCCGTTTTCTGACTCCTATTGGACACGTTTCGTGGGACCTAATCGATTCGACGACGGCAGGAAAATGGATGAGTAGAAGGACGAGCTGTAAACTGTGCCGACGACAGGAATCTACCAGACCCCAGCTGATTTATAGATGTCGCACTGATTCATTATTTCGCCTTTTCTCCCTCTAGGATTCGACCTTACCGCATCTCCACCATATAAATAACCTTATCGGCCATATTTAGTTAATAAAACAGGCAATAAAGCGTGACTAATGGGGCCTCCGAGCGTAAGAGTTCATTGATATCATCCAGTAGCCATTTTGCAAGTTTTAAGGCCTTTTATTCGGGCCTTCGCTGAACGTTTTCCGCCAGATGAGTGTTAAAGCCCATCTGCATTTTGAAAGACCACTGTTATAAGTTCTTGCGTGATATATTCTCGCCACCTTCATTGATTTAGCCCGTGCCAAAGCCGCCGTAATGCTCGGTGGGGACTTCAAAACCATAAAAGATTCGATCATCTAGCGTTATGAATTTATATAAAAACTTTCCTTTATATAACGTTAAAAATAGAACAAAATATTTAATTATTTTGCAGTTTCTAATTTCTGCAGCTCTTCTCTAAACATCACATGTATTGTGAGAATCTACAACATTGAAAATAATTTGTAAGAGCGCACAATGCGAAGATGCAACGACATAATATTATTATGCCTAAACTTGTAGCAGTTTTATGCAACAATCCTTTCTATAAAGAACTAAATATATTGACAAATATACATATCAGTAAGATAGGAAAGCCTTGTTACAACCATTTCTTAAAAGCAATCGAAGCGGATTCTAAAAAAGTGAGATAAAAAAAAAGGAGAGGAACTCTTAGCAGTAGTGGCTTCTCTCAAGCGCCATTCAAAGAAAATCTGATGCAATTTCAGAAATTGAACACTGGGGGAATGAAGTCGGTTTTAAGAACTGTGCCACCTCTGAATGGGACAATACACAATAGCGAATAGAGGACCCCATACCTTTTTGTATTGTTATTCAGGTTGCATCAGTCGATTCTTTAATTCATTTTCTTAGAAATAAAAAAAAAATCGATAGAGATTAATCGCGAATTCTATAAAGGTAAAGTATGGTAAGAAATCGTGCATGAAGCTTATATAAAAAAAACAGGGAGAGAAGTAAAAAAGCCAGGCTACTTTTATCTATATCTCTCTCTTCTCTTCTCTTCTCTCCCGTTCAAATCCGGAATGGCGCAAAGTGACATTTATAAAGTGGAAAAATGGAAGAAGAATTGGGTTCAGTTGTTAAAAGTCGACTCCTACCTGTGTTCAACGTAGCGTCGAATGGTTGCACCAATCTTTAATACATTACTGTGCCATTTCTGACATGTTAGGGTGGATCGGAGCCAAACTTCTTCACAACTGCAAAATGGGATTTTAATGCTTTCGGTAAAGGTACTAATTGACTTCTAGATGTCTAGCGACAGCATTTAACTTCTTACAAAATGTCTTTTACTTCTATAGACTTATCTTATAGACTGATGGGGGTAGTGTAACTTTCGTAGAAAACTAGCAAAAAAGGCAGGAAAGGAAATGAAGGAGTTCAATCTAAATGAAAAGCGATGCTGCGGAGAATATCGACCTGTACCAACAAAACCAATAAAGCTAATTGTACGAAATTTTCTACATAGTGCAAGCTTAATGTCAGTAATATAAAGTAGCAATTTGTGACCTGATCGAATGGATAGTTTCTGATAGAAATTAAAAACGTTAAAACGTAAAAAAAAACTGAGAACGTACTTTAAACAAAATTTGCCAGTTAATATTCTATACAATTATTAATCACGTCCGACCAAAATTTGATCGCGTAAGTTAAGAATAAAATTAAATAAACAAAAAAAGAGCGGAGAGATTAATGGTGATGCTGGGGATAAAAAATGATTGGAAGATGCTGAATCGAAAGGTGTAAATTCAATAAAGCCCAAACAAGATTTTAAACGTAGTATTTTACTTTATTGAGGATGTAACGTACTAAAATGAGGTTTTAACGTAATATTTTAGTTAAAATATTGCGTTAAACAGTCATTTTAGTAAGGTTCTACGGTTCTTCATTTTAGTAAGAGTCTACGGATCTTCATTTTAGCACGTAACATCATTAACTACGTTGATAATATAACGTACTAAAATGAAGATTTAACGTAATATTTTAACTAAAATACTACGTTAAATCCTCATTTTTGGCTGTTTAAGATTTAAATTTAATATTTTTAGGAAACAAAATGCTTTCTGTTATACGACACGAACTTTAACGCATTAAATATAAATTAAAATTAAGCGGTATGTTCAATAATTAATTGATAAAAGCTAACAAATGCTGTAAGAATTTCTAAACACAGTTGAAACTATGCATGCTGAACACAGACGAATTTAATTTTAATAAGCATAAAATTTGTATCGAGATCGAAATGCAGTCAAAACCGGAAATAGTGAGTCAGAAGTTTAACGGCCTGCGTCACTTCCGGGTTGCGGCAGTCAGGAAATTGGAGTTGCACTTTATTTCCTATATGACTGGAGGGGTGTCTCCCAGAATTATTTCGATGTATTACTAATAGAAGTTTACCTCTGTTTCAACTCCTCGTAAATCTACTCTGTCGGCAATTTGGGCATCAATGGTTACGAAAATGGTATTAAGAATCCCAAAAAATGTGAAGACGCAATGCGTTTATAATCCACAGAAATATATTTGAAGTGCTTCAATTAGTTTAGCCGCTATGCCAAGCCGTAATTTATGGTTTCTTATATGCTTAACGGTTTAAATTTACCAGAGTTATAAGTTACACTGGGCTAATTTGATAAGTAATTTTTATACTTTAATCAATTTGACCATAAAAATATCCATTAAGAAAAAAAAAAGGAGTAAGATGCATCGCGCGGTAGATAAGTGTAGTAAAGCTGTGAAGGGAATAATAAATTTTATTGCAAGATTCAACTGGTGTTAAGTTTTTGCTTTAAAAAATTGAGCTTCAATTCGCATTTTTCAATTGGTTGAACGCTGCAACAATTGCAGCGGCTTCTTCACTTCATTAACTCTCCTCTAAATCTACAATCGGGATAAGTACAGGAAGATAAAAACATCTATTGTCTTCAACAGCGAACTAGGTTGTTAGAAGGCTCCGTGATTAGCATGTTTGCCCCTTCCTTCATACACATTGTCTTATGTTGTGAAGCGCCGCACTTTTGCATGATAAAACAGCTAATCAGCACCACCTCACGTTGTCAGTAATTAGCCAGGAGGCAAGAAAAAAAGCCTTCGGCTTTACCTTTACAGTCACCTGCGATAATTTGCTAGAACTTATCCCCAGATCGCCAGAGACCCGAGGAAGGGGTCATTAATTAACCCCAAGAAGGGTGAAGCAGAGGGGAGGGCGTAAAAAACTTCATACCCTAGAGAGGGTCTACGGAAGAGATAACGTGTTGTGTACACACCCGACCTGAAAAATCATTAGGGGTGTCCCCTGAGGTAGTACAGCTTTGCTGCACATGGCCGATTACTGGCGGTGCTGCCGTCATTAGGGAGCGAGAGCCGGGAGCTCACTTCTACGATCTACACAGCTAGTTTACACAAGGCATTGCCACTTATCTCAACCCCGGCTTATCCTTCTACCCCCCTGAAGCGTTAGAAGTGCTTGCAGGGGAGGATAAGCCGATTATTGTGCGTTGGAAAGTGAAGCAAAGCGATCTTTTACGAAAAGGGAGGGGTGTCGTTATCAGAAGTTCTCAGTTCTCTCTCCTTTCTCTCAAATGCGGAAATATTGTCTGCTTGCGCTTAGACCTGTTTCTTTTTTCATTATTGTTTTGCCTCCATTTTGCCAGTGTCTTGAAATTTTTGACCGAATCTAGGTTAATTCCTTTGATTAATGATTTTTGCCAGAATCGCTAAATTGGAGATTTTTTCTAGGAAGAGGCGAGAAAGACTTTTTTTTTTTAATTTTCCTCATTTTGAACCTTCTCTAAAATAGAAAAATTTCACGGATTTTTCACAATAACACTTAGTGATTCTTAAGAAGCAAACGAACTTTATATACCTATTAATTAAAGATGAATCACGAAATGGTCCATTTATTCTCATGAAAACCTCTAAATGCATTCAATCGTACACAGATCTTCAAAATAGTAGTGGGTCTTACTGAACATCAACTCTTTATCCTTGCTACATCGAAGAGCAAATGAAAAAATCCACGAAGGATTCAAAGCAATTGAACAAAAAATTCTTGCAACATTGAATGACGCAAAGCTCTTCCTGAAGAAAATTCGGATCCGCCCAGGATTTTCTTTTGAAAAGGGCTTCAGAATTTTTATACAAGTACAGGTATAGTACTTGTATATGTTGAAATAGTTAAAACATCATCTTAGCAAGGTTATTCACTAAAAAAAATAAATTTTTTGCATCAAATTTTCATCAGGACGTTTCGATAGTTAACATCCTGAAAACAAGAATGCTTCTTATAAATTCCTCACAAACGGGGATTTCAAAACTTTCTACGGGCCTATTTAATCACAATTAAATATTTTTACGAAAAAAATAAATAAAATAATAAGTAAAACTTTATACGTTGATTAAAAATTGAACTTATTCGTATTATCGGATGAAAAATAAAGGCGAAAAAAGAGGAGAAGATAAGTCAAACAGCAAATAGAATACAAATGACTTTTTCAATAATTTTGTGTCACCGGACAACTCATTATATTAATGGTCATGCTGTACTTCTGTAGGGGGAAAGTAGGCTTTGCAACCTCTATTTATTATAGTAAGTAATGGTTGAAACCTATCAGAATACACATCACGTACGTTTGTCAAGCACCTCCCCTTCTTCTGTGTTTCTCTTTGAAAGTTCCGTCTTTGTACAACGGGCTCTTGTCGATTTTCTAAAAAAGATAAATTTGCTAATTGGAGTATAATAATTAGAAATTTTTAGCATTAGAAGCGGGAAAAAAAACGTCTTTTTCTAGATATTTCAAGCTTTCGAATAGATGAATATACGATTTTTCACTGTAAAAATTAGCAAGTTTCATAATCACGTTTTAATCTTAACTTGGAAGCCTGAATTGCTTTTAAGATAAACCTTAATGCTTTACGTTCACGTCTGTCATATTTTATAAATCCTGCTAATGTTTAAAAGGAGTTAGCCTTTGAAACATTACCAGACGTTAATAGCAAAATAGGAAGAATTTTGCTTTTGTATTTAACAGGAATGGAAACGTTACTAAGCTTCTAGCCATTTCCTGCATTTCTGTTTTCTAGAGTCTTTGGCAGTTTGCATCTGATATTTTCGGACAGCCTAATTCCTTCTAGTCTTTTCTAACATACACAAGCCTGGTGGCATTTCCCTCCCTCCACTTCGTAATCCGCCTTTTCCCCCTTTTTCCTTCCTCCCTTTTACATTGAAGACAAAGTAAAAAAAAAAAGTAAAAGAAAAATAAAAAACGTCTCGCACAGGCGCTTAACTAAAAGCACTCTCCTTAAAACTGTTCTTACTTCTCTCGTGGGAAGTGAAAAACGAAAATATCGATCACCTTTTCAAGGATAGCTGCAGTTCTTATTGTATACCATCTCGTCACCAACTGCACTTTTACAATTACCACCTCCTTTTTGCGATTTAATTAATTAATTTTTCTTCGCTTCGGATGATCTGCCTGTCTCTGGCTTCAAGTGGCAGCTAAGAGTTGAAATTGCAATAATTCTACCTTGAAAAATCATAAAACAGTTGCAAATATTTCGTTTCATCCTGTTTTTTTTTTGTTATGCTGCAATAAATTCTTATTAATTTTGTCTTGAAAATCGCAAACAAAAAATAAATTCAATAATACAAAGCAATGTAGTTATTCTTACACGAATTGAATGATTTTCCATAAAATGGTACATAAATTTACTAAAATTCCTCAAATTTATCTACTAATCTCTTCAGCAATGGCAGAAATATTTAAATTTTCAGCAAAAAGTCAAAAAATGTCTTTCGCCTTACAGATATTCCTCCTGAAGTTTCTGCAAGTTGCAAAACTTTTATATGGTCCTTAAGATATTAATTTTTTTTCATTTTATGTATATTTTATGTATTCTTGCATACCCGTGCAATTATAAATCCACATAAATATTTGAAACTGAGAAAATTTGCTTTATTTACATCAAAGGATATAGCATCTAGTTTGGATAATCAATGGGATTTAAATCCTCACACATAAGTCTACAACAAAAAATGAACTTATGCGGGATAAATTCTAGCTTTAGGCTGCAATTACTTCCAAATATATGTTATTGCAAACTGAGATGTAGAATGAAATGCAAAACTAAGTTTAGATCCTCAAAAATTAATAAGAGAATTGTATAAACACTACTAATTAATGTTGTGCAACGACGAAACGACCTTAAGTTATGTAGCGGAAATATGTGCATCATCTGGACAGAGAGGTGGCACACTAATGACGTCACCGTCCATTGTATCTAGACACGGGGAGAGATAGGACCTAACACAGTGTAATTACTTCATTAGCGCAGTCCAAGTGATGAATGGATGTGGCAGCTATCGGCTAGGCAGGATCTGGCTGCACAGGTAGAAACGTCATTTGAATTTCAAATTTCTAACGAACACGTGATTAAACACGTGATGAGAGGAGTTTGATAAGTGCATTCTGTATTGGGAAGGTTAATTCCGAGTTACACAAGTTTCAAACATCGTCGAATGATAAAATTGGATAAACCCGTTCAAATTATTGATTGAAACGAGCTATCCTTCTATTTTAAAAATCATTGTCTTTAACGGAAGCAAGCTTAAAGAATTAGTGAATTTAACATGCTCCTGTTTATCAATTTTAGTTGTTGGTGAGATCATGAAGGACGCCTTAAAATTGGATAAACCCGTTCAAATTATTGATTGAAACGAGCTATCCTTCTATTTTAAAAACCATTGTCTTTAACGGAAGCAAGCTTAAAGAATTAGTGAATTTAACACGCTCCTGTTTATCAATTTTAGTTGTTGATGAGATCATGGAGGACGCCTTAAAAAAAAGGCTTTTTTTACCATAAATAAAGAGATTACATTCGAGGAAAAATCTAATACTTTTAGTGCTTAAAAAGACATTTTCGGAAGCGCACTTTTAAAGATACGCTGTCCTTTCGGGGGGAGAAATTTATTAAAATACTGTGTGAGAAGTTAAGAAGGTTGGTGGCTTAAGAGGCTATGTTAGATTTCGTTCCCGACATTCCACAGTTCGGGGACCAAGTGCATCCCAGGCCAATTATACCTGTCACCTAGGCAACTCGAGATGTGTGTGTCATCCATCATGGCGGAAATCACCGGACGTGTGCATCACGTGACATCATCCTCACATGAATTAAGTCCTCACGATATAACACGTGAAGAGGACACGCAACCTCTGTCATACGTTCAGGAGGTAGAAATTAATGTAGAAGTGTTTCATTGCGTGGTGTTAGACGTGTAAATTAAGCTACCGTCTCTTCGGAGAGCAAAAGAGAAACTTTACAGCTACACCTGCCTCGATTGTTTAGCATGGAGCAGAGGGCTGGGGTGCTTCCATGCTATAACAGTTTAACGACCGTGTCCGACTTCATCGTTTGCCTGTTCGGGTGAAGTTTTATGACTTTTAAACGGCCACTAGAATTGTTACGGTCTGCCACCGAGGGAGAACTGCTCGCTCCGATCCTTATGCGCGATCTATCGTGTCTCTCTCGCTTAAACGTTTACAAAAATCCTAGTTTCTGCTGCTTCCGAACCTCTGTTTAGTTAATTTACCTGCTCAGACATCTCAAAAATGCTCAAACGCTTAAATTTTACAGTTTAGAATGTTCTTACTACACTAGATTAAAATCTGTATCCATTTAAAGATTCGGAAGAGTTATTTAAATGAAATTATCAGCTACAAGACTTTTTCCATGATTATTTATGATTAATTTTAATTTAAATTAAAAAACGTTTTTACATTTTTAGTAACCTCATTGCATCAACACAAAGTTTGAAATATTCTAAGATTTTTCATTAATTTTTCGCAACGTTCTGCAATTATGATGAGAACAAGCGGGTCTTTCATCTGCAAAATTTCTGCATCAGCACGTATTTAAACTATATTTATTGCTAATTTTCTGTAGTTAATTGTATTTTAAGCAACGCGAAAGCTTCATATAAGCAAAGAAATAAGCGTTATAAGAAGATCACAAGTGGCATCACCACAACACTTAGCATCGTAAACAACTTGTTGCCAAGTTCATTTATCATAAATTTTCTTATGCCAAGTGCTTTATAAACTAATATCAATCTCATGCTGCTTATATTTGCAGCATGAACGTGGTTTATGAATCATACATTAAGGAGGATTCATGATTCGCAACTGCTTTTATCACCAGGCCTTCTTGGCTGAGATCATTTCGCTAAGGCTCCACTAATTACAGATGTAAGCCACGTGTAGAGGGGTGGATGGATAAAGGCGAAGATCTTTAACGGTTTAGAAAATATCAAACCGGAGCCAAAACACTTTATTACACGAAAGGATAAAGTAGAAGTGCTGACGTAGTGCAGCTCTTATCTCCAGTCCACTCGCCAGGCACCGATATATTACTCCACCGATTTGTCAAACTCTAATTGGCAGGGTCGGGTTGCCGGGCCTTCAGCAATCAATAACTTCGTTGTCACATTGATGTCACGCACCTAAAACTGCAGCATCACGTTCTTCTCCTTCGTGCAGCTCCTCTTTCTTGTCACGGATGACCTCATAGTTAAACAATAAAAAAAAAGCTGCAAGCGAGAAAGAGAGATACAATTTAATTCCAAAAACCCAATCGGTCTTGTTGTAAACCTTGGTGGTCACGTGCTCCCAAGGGTGTTGTTGCTCTTGTTATAGGATTAGTAAAGGTTCTGAAGTACCGACAAGTGTTTCTGGTTTAATGGATTACAGGTTAAATGCTGGCAATATATCTTAAGTCGGTTTATGACACAATTAGGGCTTCTTAACCGTGCACAGGTGCTGTTGCTATAAATAGGTTTGGGGGAAGATTAACAAACGACTTTTAACCCATTGCTTGCAGTCAGAACTGCGGGGAGCGCTGACTAATTTAAACTAGTGCTCTCAGCTCAGGAGGTGGAAACGTTTTCGGCATTTTCCTTAACTTCTCTGAATATTTTCTAGATTACTGTGCTCGTTTCTCCAATCGACCACACACGCGAAATTTTGGCAAGACCTTTATCGCTTTAGTTTATCTTACTAGTGTTTAACAGCTGCATCAGAATGCCAAAAAATTCTCATCGGTTGCAACGTGCGAGTATTTTCAGTGATGCAATTTAAAAATGCTTATATAGCTTGCTTCAATAATTATTGCATCGGTATCCAAACTATATTTTATAACAATATTACAAAATTAATAGAAATTTTTAGCAGCTACATAACAACTTTTCTGGCTGGCAAACCAATTAGTGAGGTCATGAAAGATTTAAAAAACATACGAAAGGACCTCCTAGGCAATACGTTTCGATAGTAAAAATCATTGTTTTTAATAGCAATCCTTTGCAAATCCTTTGAAAAATTAGACCTCGAGCAACTCCAGAGGCGAAAGAAAAATTGAAAGTGCAACACGATCCTCACTTATAGCCGTCTCAAAAGCCCTACTATTTTATTAAACTAAATATTTAACTTGTAATTGTAACATTAGTCAAGGTGGAAATGCTATCCATCTTTTCCTTAATAAACAGCCTCTTTTCGCTGACATTCTACCAGATCGTGTATCATCATCTTCATCATCAAGATGGATTGAACTTAATTTCTTCACCGATCTTATCTCCACCCACCAACCCTTCCAAGCATACCGAAAACCCGAACCTAACCCTTTATTAATAGATTTATTAATAAGCCCTTTATAGTTTTATGGGTTTTTAGGCAGAGATAAGCGAAGCCGGATGGCTTGTCATGGCCCTTTTTTTATTTTATTTTATTATTATTCTTTTTTTATTTAATGGCCATAAAGGAATCTGCATCACATTTATGTGACGTCAGGAAAAGATGGAAAAATGATACTCCTCCGTTTTATAATTTCCGGAGCCTTCTGCGAGAAAACGTCTACCCGGTTAAGCTTTAAGTTGGGGCTAAGTGCACGTGACATACGTCCAATAAATTATTATCCACTCTACTTGACGAACACCACACTCCTGAACCTGCTATGCACTCCTGAAAGCCCTTCTTCTAATTGTCCCCGAATCACGTATTTCGTGACTGTTTTGCCCTTAATCCCTTTATAAATTCAAAGACTCTGGGTGAAGTTCTGAACACGTAGGAGGTCCTAGAAGAAGTTCTTACTAGTTCTAGCTTCGGTTTGACAGCTTATTTCAATTTTTAAAACATTAAGCGGGATGGATGATGCGATGATTATACAGTTTAAAGCGCAGTTTCACTCGAAAGTTTTCGAAATAAAGGGACAGAAAAGGTGAGATGTTTACCGATTAAATTCCTCACATGTTTCTACGCTCTAAATCAAAATATTTAAGATATTTTTACTTTTAAAAATCATTTTTTCATGGATTAAAACTAAGATGATGATTATATCTGCATAGAATAAAACTTTCAAGCAAAAAAGATAGAAAAAATCACGTGGTTGCTGTAAAAAGGCTAATTAGGCTACTAAATTGTGCCTTTTGGGCCTAATTCTATTAAATGATTCCTTTTCGAGCCTCTCAATTAAAGACGCGTAACGTAGGGTGTGGCATTGCTTCTACAACTTATGAATGTTTATTAACTAATAAATTTACATAAATATATGCCTTAGTTGCGAAGGCAAGTGCCTTCAGGCAATAAAAATAGAGATAAAAAACATTAAACAAACTTCTCTTAAGTTAATGTTTTGTGAAATCGTAGTCTCATGGTCATACATCGCAACACGTTAGAGTAAACATTAAACGTGTTTCGAGGTTATAAACTCAACAGATTCTCTTCCAAAATTTTGATTTCTGAACCATAAATTTTCTACAAGAACGATAATAAGTAGAGAAACCAATTTCCTTTAAGTTTGTAGACCTAAATACGCTAATTTTTTTTTCTTAAGTTTGGTACGGGTTATGGCTCAGAGGCAATTTCTTTACGTTTGCACCTTATTAAGTGCTAAATTAGGTTAGGCACGTTAAATGAACCTTAAACTTTGCATAGTAAGTGCTTTTTGCTCTTAGTTTTCGACATTGCTTAACCAAACAAGTCGAGTTTTTTTTGCAGAATTGCTCTTTCTTCCGACTTTGGATAGCCCATATAAAGTGTTTTTCGATAAAAAGTTAACTATCTACTTATATCATTTTTACTTGTTTCTCGTTAAAAATAGTTCGAGTGTAAATTATTCAATTAATTTATATAAAAAAACCGTTTTCGCTATGGTTAGGTAAGTCTCGTCGGTTTAATTCGAGCGAAATTACGATTTAAAATTAAATTTTCCGTTTGTTCATTGTCTTTAAGTTGAAAACATATAATGGACGAAATACTTGTGTGGTATAGAATAGCTGGACTGTGTAGTATCTTTAAAAATATATATATAAAAAGAGAACATTTATCAGAAAATCAACAGATCGAACTGCTTCAGTCGACTCTAGTGATTTCAAACTGTCTATAGAAGTGCAGCAACTTCTTTGTGTGCAGCACTTCTGACAGGAATGAAAGTTTTTGATGTCAGAAGGAAAAATCCTACCTTAAGAGACCGATAAGAGGTACTACCTATAAGCTCAGGCACTTAAAAACTATCCTCAAAAAGTCGAGTTGTCAAACAGTTGGAACGTTTTCACACAGCTGCGATGCTTCTCGTTATTTTTATTTCTTAAAAATTCTTTTTCGGTTAAAGTTTATAAAATGCACCAATTAGGTATTAATAAGGAAAGAAAAACACGCTAAACGGTATCAGATTCGATGTTTATTTTGGTCTTAAAAATATGCAAACTAGTCCAGATTCACCATGTTTAGCCATGCACTGCGATGTTTACTATCGATACTCTGTCTCTGGCTCTCTTAGTTTTTTTATTTTTATTTTTGGTATGCTTAAGTAGTGAATGTTTTCGTCCAACCTGATTAATCATTTGCGTGACTTTATGATGCGTGAGGTACAGTTAAAGAGCGACATTAGAAAAAAAAATCACGTATATGACAATATTTACACGATGACATAATCTCGTTTTTTAACGACAAACGTAAATAAAATAAATAATAATAATAATAATAAATATAAATTTCTGTGCATATTAATTAAGAAGAGGGTAGGTGCTACTTTTGGTCAGGGGTCCAATCAGAAATGTCGCACGTGTTACAATGACACGTGCGTCTGTCAATCACTCCTGTTCCACGTCTTGTGGTCGGTTGGAATAGAGGCGTGTATTTCCGCATCAACCTCCGCTGCACTGCCAACAGCAAGCAGCTGTTTCATTGGTTCAAATATATTCCTTTGTTCTTTGTCTCTTCTCTACTCTTCCCCCCTCTTTCTAGAAACTTTGTTTCAAAAGTTATGAGTTTTTATGAAATTTTTAGCATGGCTCGTGTCTGCTTGAAAGCTTTTTAGTCTTGTATAGATAGGTTGATATATCTATATATATGGTTTCTATCCTTTCAAAAAATATCCTTACTAATATCTGTTTCTAGGAAGAGTAAACAAAAAATATGTAGTTTTGTCATCACTCTTGCACATTTATCATGCCCCTTTTATGCTATGAAAATGAGCTTGACCCTCTACCTTATCCTGATTTTATCTAGTCATGAAAAAATCTTGAAATATGTGCTTTTATATAGTGAATATTCCTTCTTCATCAGTCTGAGAAATCAAAATAACTTCAGCACTAACTTTACTGAAGTAAAAACCGTATAAATGGTAATTTTTGTGATTTTTATGGGCATATAATAAAGTATGGCTTGATTAACAGTTTAAGGTATCAAAATAAAGTATGCAAACATATATTTTTATACTCTAAAACAGCTTAAATGTAGCTTTAACAACGACTTCTCTCTCTGGTTGCAAATCTGAATGTTTACATTATAACTCTCCTAGGATGGACAGCAAAATGTGGCCTTTCCGATATATTTTTGCATATATACATTTATATATTTAGATATAACTGTAACAACAGCATTTCTGATCAAACAACAATTTTTAAAGGACGTGTCACAATATCTGATACCTCAGAAAAGCAGAGTCAGAAACAAGATTTGTGTGTTTTAGAGAAGCATTTCTCGATGGAAATTTTGAAATTTTAGTTTTATTAAGCTTATTTCTGAAAAATATATTTTTGCATATATACATTTATATATTTAGATATAACTGTAACAACAGCATTTCTGACCAAACAACAATTTTTAAAGGACGTGTTACAATATCTGATACCTCAGAAAAGCAGAGTCAGAAGCAAGATTTGTGTGTTTTAGAGAAGCATTCCTCGATGGAAATTTTGAAATTTTAGTTTTATTAAGCTTATTTCTGAAATAAGAACAAATAAAATGTAACTCTATAACCGATTTTCTAGTTTACAAACTGAAAAAATTGTTTTAAGAAAAAAATTTTTACTATTGGGGACAGAAAATATTGCTTAATGGTGTTATTTTGGATCGAGAACAACTGGGTCTATTTGCAGCTTTAACTGATAGTTCTTTGAGGTAGCCTAGAAAATACAAAATGCATTTTTATGAACAGATTTTATATTTAGAGAATAAAAAAATTTTAATTAAATGATATTTTCTAGAGAAAATGTGAGTTTATCTACTACTTTACTATGAAAAATGTGAGTTTATCTGTTACTTTGCTAAAGTTACGATAAAATGCCGCTATTAAAACTATTTTTCTTTTTTTAATTTATGGATAAAAGTATTAATTTATAGTAATTTTTTAAAAATTAAGAGCAGATAAATTACCTCTTTGAACTATTTTCTTCTATTGGGGGAAACAAAATTTATGCTCTTAGAAAAACGTTTCTAGTACGGATAACAATTTTTCTTTCATTGATAATAAAAACATCTACTGTACATATATATATATTTAGTACTGTATCAGTTTTCCAGTATTAAAAACAAGAAAAAATTTTTATAAATTAAGTTTTCAGTTTAAAGATAGCAAAAATTCTTTTTTTTTTTCTCTCTCTCTCTCTAACGGACTATGTATAGCGAGATGACTAGTACTGTATCAGTTTTCCAGTATTAAAAACAAGAAAAAATTTTTATAAATTAAGTTTTTAGTTTAAAGATAGCAAAAATTCTTTTTTTCTTCTCTCTCTCTCTCTAACGGACTATGTATAGCGAGATGATTGACATCATTTAAGAATAGTTTCATAAACTTAATTTTTAGAAGTTTGACAGAAGTTAAAATGTAATATTATGACCCTTTTACAGTTATAAAATAAAGTAAATTTCCTAAATCGTCAGTTCACTTCCATATTGTTTATCACTGCGACAATAAAGCCGAAACATCAAATTTTAATATTACATTCGTCTTATTATCCTATACAGTTTTGTATAACTTCGAATTGCAGTAATCGCAGACCTCGTGTTGCTTCTTTTTTGCATACGGAACCCACCATTTGCTATATAACTAAACTGCCATGAATGTAAAAGAGCATCTCGAAGATCCGAACTTATTTTATAATTCGGCAGTATGCAGAATATCTAGCGATCCATTTTTTTTAAAGAAGAGAAGCAAAGGATATTCATCTCTCGTACACAAAGACATCAATTTGCACACTTCAAACAAATAATCTAAAGCACTACAAGCCGTCAAAAGAAGAGAAGCAACAAACTCTCAATAGCATCAATGAAGCCGTCCGGATTTCTCTCAGGAACAGCCAAAACATGCAGCAACGTGGTCAGAAATGAAAGAAAAACATTCCATGATTGATAGGACCTCTAGTAGACGGCCTGTAGTATTCTGTCAGCAGCAATCTAGTGTTCATCGATCTTCCCGTCATCCGACGGTATTACGTCATCGCCAGAAATTATGCTCCGTACCAACATGCAGTGAATGGACGTCAAACTAACACACGTTTAGCTTGAACTATTGAGATTAATAACTACTTCAATGCTACAGCACAGAGCTTTTTTACTACGTCAACGTGTTTGGTGAGTTAGATCAACCGCAGAAGGCCACCCAGGTTTTCTTTCCTTATTTCAACTGGCTCATTTGGGACTAAGAGACGTTGCTTAACTCCGGGTCACTAAGCGAAGCCAAAGGGTATAATGTCATTAAGAAAGCACATTTTCGACTAAATGGGGTTCTCAACAGGTTTCGTCAGAACAGAATTTTTTTTCTAATGCAGATGAGAAGATAGCGAAAACTGTTCACGCCTGATAATGTAATGGCACACATTTCAATGGGATGGTGTGACAATGATAAGCTCTTTAATTCGTAAAAAGCACGTTAACGTGGTAAAAAAATAGGTCTAGTTTGGAGCATGGCGATGATAATTCGTCTAAGACAGTTTGCCAAGTGAATGCATCACATCTGAATAGAAAATAAGGTCTATCGTACGGAGAGGGATATACTGTTGTAGAAGTCCACTCAGTCTATAGAAGGCACAGTTTGAAAAAAGAGCCTTTACATCAAAACAAGAGCGCGAGTCTCTTCACGCCTTGACATTAAAGGCGACAGATAGAGCGAGGCAAAGTCAAAAGCAAAACTTCACTTCAGCCCAAACAGTAAATCAAGATGGCGGCGATGTCGAGGAGAACATGTGTAATGTAACGTTATCGGTCCAGTCGACGAGTGACACATGATGAAAGACGAGAAGTCAGCTTCGGGACAGCTCCTCTTTTCAGGATGATGTTCTAACCTATACTATAAATATTTTTTTCTTTTTTTTTAATTTTTTCTTCCGTTTTCTTCTTCGTGACTTTTGAAAAGTTAAAGAAAAATTCGATTAGAAATCTTTTTTTTTATTATCATTTTCTTTAAAATGTCGAATTCGTGACACGTTAGTGTGAAGTGAAAAATCGTAAGTGGTGGATGGGAAGCATTGTTGCATTTGTGTCACGTTGGCATTTTGGATGCGAACTTTCTTTCCAGATGTGCTGTGACAAATTAGACACTTGGAGAGAAGGTAGCCATTGTTGGTGACACATATAAAGAAGAGTGGCTATTTTATCTTCTTCACCTCGAATTGTGCCACAACCTCCTCTTTGTAGGCACAGAAAAATCTGAGTGTTCAGATAACAATAGAAATTGTTAAACAATGGTTGCTGTATGAAGTCTGCTTAATTATTGATGATTCTCTCCTCCACGTTTTCTTCACCCTCTTTCGGGCCTTTAGAAAATTAATATATATGTACTAATAATCTAATCTAGAATAAAGATATTTCAAAGGGACGCAGGCGTTTATTATAAAAAAGGGTCTTCTTGCCCCCTGGAAAATTGCTGAAGAAGTTACAATAGGGTAGAAACTAATGACGTATCAGACAACCGCATATTATAAGGCAGTTGGTGCCAGTCTGGTAGGGACAGGATCCCTTCTCCGCCCAATGGCATTCTGAGTTACCCTTAGAGGTCAGTGGGCGTGAGTTCTGGAGTATTATTTTCGTGGCAGGTCTTTATTGGCTTAGAGAAAAATTCCAAAGCAACACATGCCACCCTCGGTGCATTTCTGTTGTGTAGGTGGTCAAAAGAATTACCGACTGCTTAACCTGACATGTGAAGAGTCCAAAATAAAAACACACTTCCGCTAACATGTTTTGCATTAAAGAACTTACTCGGAATGATTTACCCCCGAGGACAGGACCTCCAAGTGGATAAGTTTGTTAAGAACCTTAGCAACCGGAAGACCCTTCAAAAAAAAAAAAATTAATTATATCATCTCTCAGGCTATTGAATCCTGTTATGCGAGATGCAAGACTTTGTCTATAAAGCCTTAACAGCCACATATACAGAAACACTACTCATTATAACGGAATTATTCAGGCTTTTATCGCAATTAAATATAAAGTCTTGAGATAACTTAGGCCTCAGGGGCTACAGGAAACAATTCTTTAAGAGAAGAGCGTATTGATTGAGGTTTTTTTTTATTTGTATTATGTGCCCCGTCAGAGAAAGACCTTATTAAAAATCACAGCTGTGGATCTCGATCGCATGGCTATAGTTTTTAAACGTTTTGATTTTCGATAGTGTGTAGTTAGCATCTTGATTTTTGTAGTGTATCTGAATAGTCTTGATGCGAAGATTAGACTAAAAAAAGAACCATTTTTTTCAGAGCCCGCGAAAGATTTTAATTAAAAGTAATGCCGCGGACGCGGGAGGAATATTTTAGAGTAGTGTTCAATAATAGAAAAGCAGTTTTGGTGGAGCTGCTCTTACACAAACACGTAGAGGAGAAGGGGGAGGGGAAAAAAGCTAAATGAAGTCATTACTCAGGCTACTTAAAATCAGCCACAGTGACAATTATCTGGCTAATTATGAAATGAGTCCAGTTGAGATAGAATTGATTTTAATTGACGCGACACAATACTGAATACTAATTGAAGAGACCTTCTATCTGATCTTTCATTCTCATCGCGTGTAGAAAGCCAGAGACGGGTGTTTATGCAAATTTTTTAACAGCCCATAGGTTATCATTTATAACGTTAAATGTCATTAATTACTACTCGTCATTCTGCAATTCGCTTCTTACTTTTAGGAGTGGGTGTGCCTGATTATGTCTTCTTTCACTGTCTCTTTTACTTTTCCGTTTTATGCGATTTTTTAAAAAGTTTAAGCAAGTTTTTGATCCCCAAAAACTTCAGGTTTTTCTGGGGATTATAATTTAATATTTTGGATGTTGGTAAGGACTTTTTAAGAGCCGAAACTGTTATGGCGAAGAAAGATTTTTGATGATTCAGCAAGCCGTTGGTGCAAGTTTATAAATGTTTCTAAAATAAAAAATAACATATAATCTATAGTGTTTCTAAACTATAAGACCTTGTTAGTATGAGGTGCATAATTGGGACAATGTCAGTTCGGTTGAAGGCCTTAAAACAAACGCATTCAAGAAGGAACTGTCGGCCTTGATGACGACTTTAAAAAAGTATATATTTCCGTTATAAATGAATATTTAAGAGGTATGTGGGTATTTATAGAAAGAATGTTCTTAAATGTAAAGGATAACATCATAAGAATTCTATTTTTTAACAAAATTACAGAGAAACAATTGGAGAGTTTTGAAAATCTAAAGAAATTCATGGTTTATAGTATGTTTAAGGCAGTGTTAAAAGTTATAAAAATTATTCTAAAACTGTAAATTAATAAAAATTAAATATAATTTATTCGAGTTTTCGTAAAGGTGATATTAAGAAAAATTTAGACACAAAAATATAAGTATAAAAAATTTAAAAATTCCGATATTCTTCATAATCTTGTTTTTTATAATGTACATTATCTAAGAAAATTGAAACTCCTCTTCAATGATATTTGATTAATGATAATTTCTTTCTATCTTTGTGATATTTTTCGTGGGACGAGAAAAAAATAAATAAAACATTTAATTTTAGTGGAAAACGGGTAAAATTGTGAAACGATGTTTAGACAGAAAGAAAACGCGACCTTCACCCAAATTTCGCAAGTACGCTGGTGTGTGTGTGTGGTGCAGATTGATGTGCCAAGAAATGCCATCATCTTTGTGAATTTATGACCTGACACTAAATGGGGGAACTAGACAGTTCCCGGCAATGTCGACAAACCGTTTCTGTGACCTGCCGATCGATACTCGATCTGTTGACCGACATCAAAGTTAAACATTGTTGTGACTACTTTCCTCTACATTGCCCTTTCAATTTTATAACTTCTGAACATTTTAAAGCATCTCGGCAACGTTCTCCTCTTCCATCCTCTTTAATAACGTGAATATGTCGTGTTAACCACGAAATGGAAGCGATAACTTATAGAATAATCACACTTGACCATATTTGATAGCAACTTAGCCACCCCAGGTTGGTTTTATCTATGATGCTCCTAATTTTATTCCCCTAACTCTTATGGATTTTGCTCAATAGCGTTTGTTCTCTTATGGGTGAACGGATGAGTGGATGTTAATCAAATTTGGTATTCGCATAGCTCCCGAACCCATTAATCACCCCAACAAATTTCAGTTCCAATACTCTTACCCTTATTTAAGTATATTTATTCTCAGACATGTACTCGTTATACCGTTTTCTACAGTTAGAAAGCCAAAACAATTGTATAGGTCTTAATTGCAACCCTCGAAGAACCTCATGTATCTATCAACCCCCAGGCCTTGTAAGTTTTTTTACATGCGACCTAATTAGACTAATAGACTCATATCTAGCGTAAGAAATAGAGATTATGTCTGATTTTTGAAAACTTTTAAGTAGGATTAAGAGAATAAAACTTAATCTAAGTTTCAGACTAGGCATTTAGCACGGCCTAGAGTTAGCTAGCAGCTAACTAAACGCAGGAACCGTTGTGTACGTGTTGCGGTAGATATGAGGTTACCAGACACCAGACGGCATTGTCACGCAACGATTACACATAAGAGGGACCCCGTACGTGAAACATAACAATCTGGTTCAAGTCTCGTGCGTTTAATGTACAACTCATGTCACGTATTTATCTCTCTTTCATTCTAATCTGGTTTTCCTGTCAAACGGGCCAAGAACATTACCCAATACAACAGAAGACCCGTTACGTAATTCAAACAATCACATCTTCACATCTGAACATCATTGTTTAATTTCGGGACCACCCGGAGTTTTTCTGCTTCACAATAGACAGCACCGTAAGTGAATAATCGTGTTAGGTAAGCCAGATTTATATTCAGATAAGGAATATTAATAGAACCGAGCATTTGTGTAGCTCGAAAACACCTTACAGGAAAGTAAGGGAGCCAAAATGCCCTGTTTTGTATGATAGAAAATGAAGAAGTAGAGATGCACGAGCTGGAATGTTAAGAGAGAGATATTAGGCCAAAATGTAAAAATGGGGGCTCTTACTGGCATTACTTTGTTATCAGTCTCTGCGGGTGACAGGGGTGACACGTAAATGGTGGCAGCAGACACCCAAACAGCACCTCTCTGACAAGGATCATCTTTTTTCCCCACCTGGGTAATGTCCGCGTCAGGGAGGGTGTTGAAAAAAGCTATCAGCGGAGGCAGCCCGGGCAGGTAGAGAAGCAAACAATGCCGTTATCGGCGGATTTTCTGTAAATGCGAAATCGATACTGTGGGTCCGGGCCGGGCATCTAGCCTAGAAGCACGTGTACACACACACATACACTACACACCACCACCAGGTGGTGGCGGGCGAAAAACAAGTCAGGAAATGCAACTTACCCGGGTTCCACTGCAAGGTGTGCCACTCCGTTAAGCCCAAAGCGAGTCAGTGCGCAGGCTAGGCCAGCCGTGTATCGGGTGGCCAGTGTTGCCGAGCAATGATGGCGGCCGAACCGCTCGCCCAGCCCGCTACTTAGCTAATGAAGGACGGGCCGGTGCACGACACGGAAGCAGTCAGCGCCCGATGATTTGTGGCCCGTCATTAACGTCCACCGGATGAAAAATCGAGTTGACTGAGTGACGGAGGGGGTGACCCCGGAGGGGGGCGCATCCCCAGTCCGCCCGAGCCATCACAAGTTAGTTTGTGCCATCGAGCAGCTTCTTCGGCGAGCTGCGGTACCGCACACTTCCCTGCTTCGCCCCTCCCCCGGCAGCCGGCACGCCGCCCTCCCATTGGTCGGGCGCCAGTCACGTGACCGAACCGAAATGGTCAGATTTTGTTATCAATCCAGAAATGCACCTCAATGCTGGCCGAATGCAAGACGAGTGGCCGTGTGAGATTTCCAACACGGGTTTACCACCGTCACACAGCGCCCATGTCGCCTCCTCCTACACCTCCACCTTGGCGACAGTGGGCTCCGTGCACTGGATTACTGCGAAACTGAACAGTGGATGTGGAGGGAGAAGCTCAGCACACACCAAGAAACCAGCATGGAGACTGGGTGCGAAGCCGGGTTTATCAACAGTCAACCGTCCATGGCTGAATTTATGACAGCCCTGCCTCATATCAATGAAACGTTTCGGCCGAGCTCATCAATCAACGGTCCGGTCATGCCGCCACCTACTCTGTGCCAGCTCGAGAATGCGAATCAGCTGCAGGTCTGCGCCGGTACCCCAACGTCCCCTTCTCCACCCAGCAAACACGCGTCGGGAAATGGTTACAACGTCTCCGTGCCGGAGTACCCATGGATGAAAGAGAAGAAGACCACGCGCAAGCAGCACCAAGGTGAGTCGCACCTTTATCAATCACCCTACTGTCTCCTCTGACGTCCATCCATCATGACCTTTGCACTTGGCCGCGCTCGGGTCGAGGCCTCTCCTCTCGTCCGCCTTTTTGTCTATGTGCTACCCTTTTTTTTTGCTCTGGTCCGACTCCGATGACCAGCGTAACCATGGTAGCAGAGCGAGATTTATTAGTTTGTGTTGCGCCCCCTTCTCTCTTAACCGCGGCTACTACGCGTCGCTGTCTGAATAATTCGTGTAGCACGTTCGCGACCCCCGAGCCACCTAAATGTGCATTAAAGGCATTTTTAACGTTCTGCCATGCCGTTAAAAATTCCGTCATTACGCTAATGATAGAAGCCATTGGGTACACAGGGGCACCCTGGGGGGTTTGCAACCATTTTCCCAGACTCCTGCCGCTCTACGTTCCGTCCCTCGACTTTTCTACGCTTTCTACAGTTTCCGAGACCTAAAAGCGGAGCCAATTTTGGACTAAAATAGTGCAGATTGATCAGTAGCCCCTTCGTGGAATGTTTATGACCGCTAGAACACGTGGGACTGTGCCCAAACGGCCCGGAAGCTCGGTAAAGCCCTTCTTCAATTGTGTTGAAAGGACGAGATTTATCACCAGAGAGAAGTAGACATGTCTGCCGGCACTTCTTCCATGTTGACAATGCAACTCGAATTATTCGTTCGGGTAATAAAGGGAATTTGATGATGATGCCCGTATATATCATACAGGCCCTTCTATTTGATATCTGAATGTCTAAATTTTTATGCGTGTTTATTCTTTTGTCGATTTTATGCATGTTTAAAATCCGAATTCGCTTTATTCTCTACGACTAAAGCCTAAATTTGACATGACTATCCGAGCGTGTTTATTCTTTTGTCGATTTTATGCATGTTTAAAATCCGAATTCGCTTTATTCTCTGCGACTAAAGCCTAAATTTGACATGACTATCCGAACGTAATTTTTTTAAATTAAACAACACTAGGCCTTTATTGGCAGGCATATTTGTAAGGCTGTTGAATGGATCTTAATATATTTTATATTTTTATATTTAAGAGTTTGATTCGATATTTAATATAAAATATATTTTTTATTCATTTGGCGGCCTTCGTCATTTGAAATTTTAGGCCTTTAGCTTTATTAAACAAGAGAGTTTAATGGCAGTTTGTATTTAAATTTCTATCGAAGGCCTAGGCCTTTATCCTTCTCTTAAATTATTAATAAGTTTCCTAAGATGATGTAATATTTATAGAAATTTATTTAGACTACTTATAGAGGGTAGATCGAGTCTAAGTGTTTTATGGGAATCTAAGTAGCCAAGTTTCCGTACTAACTCTTTGTGGATGCTTAGGATGGGATTTCCCAAGGGCCTATTATCTATCCGAACGTAATTTTTTTAAATTAAACAACACTAGGCCTTTATTGGCAGGCATATTTGTAAGGCTGTTGAATGGATCTTAATATATTTTATATTTTTATATTTAAGAGTTTGATTCGATATTTAATATAAAATATATTTTTTATTCATTTGGCGGCCTTCGTCATTTGAAATTTTAGGCCTTTAGCTTTATTAAACAAGAGAGTTTAATGGCAGTTTGTATTTAAATTTCTATCGAAGGCCTAGGCCTTTATCCTTCTCTTAAATTATTAATAAGTTTCCTAAGATGATGTAATATTTATAGAAATTTATTTAGACTACTTATAGAGGGTAGATCGAGTCTAAGTGTTTTATGGGAATCTAAGTAGCCAAGTTTCCGTACTAACTCTTTGTGGATGCTTAGGATGGGATTTCCCAAGGGGATTTCCCAATTACGTAATACTCTTTTTATTGCTGTAAATATAAGGGTGGTGATTTTTTAAAGAGGCACAAATAGTATTTATGTGTATTCTGAGATTTAAGTTAAAATAATGAACTATCTCGAAGATCTAAAAGCCACAGATTGCGAGCAAAAACTTAAGTGATGCCATTAAGGAAAGATAAAGCGTTAATGTGTTAATCTTCTGACTTTATTATGTCTACTTCTAAATTAATTAATCGGACGATAAAAAAGTCAAATATATAAAAAATGATTGGACGATAAAGAATAGATATTTTATCAGATTCAAAGGCCTAAGAGGAGGCACCACTCTCTCTATAGTTAGAGGCCTCGATTGTAGTTTGATCGATCGGAGGATTTAGTTTGGTCCACTGTTCCCAAATAATTCTTTCTCCGGCCTAGCACGAGATGTCATTGGGTAGAAGGGTAGCCTTATAGACTATCTAGGCTTATTGAAGCGTGCAGATCCTTTTCGCTCGCGTGAATCAACAAAGTATAGTGTTTACTACAGATACACATCTTGCTATTCTACGAAATGACTTATTTTTGGTTCAGACAATAATATACACAGAAGACCTCCTAATAAGTGAAGAATGATAGACAATGCGCGCCATTCTTTTTTTCAGGTTACGAAATAACTTGCAAAGAAATATTCAAAGGTTATCATGCATATGTTATAAAAAATTCATTAGAAATCATATAGTAGCCGGCCTCAGATATCTATCGAACTCTAGACGAAGCAGATAGATTCAAGAACTTCTGCGACACTCAGGAGAAAGTTAATGATGATCTAATGTTAAAATTTAATAGAAGGTCCAATTAACTGGTTATCCGTGCTCTATAGAAAACTGCAATTAAAAGGATTCCGTTTTTCTATATAGCACGGATAACCAGTTAATCGGTTGAGAAACGAACGAACTCTAGACGAAGCAGATAGATTCAAGAACTTCTGCGACACTCAGGAGAAAGTTAATGCTGATCTAATGTTAAAATTTAATAGAAGGTCCAATTAACTGATTATCCGTGCTCTATAGAAAACTGCAATTAAAAGGATTCCGGTTTTCTATACAGCACGGATAACCAGTTAATCGGTTGAGAAACGACGCGCACAAACAACACAAATCTTAAATCATTCGAAGTCTCCGGAGGGTATATTTTGCACTTTTAAGGCTATAGCGCTACGAAGGCCTCATAAGTTATCCATCAATCTAACACGAGGGGAGTTATGAGGCTGGTAGCACATTTACGAAGCCGAAACCGTAGTGATCACTCTCTCTCTCTCTGCGGGATGAGGAACTTAAAAAACATAGTCGGGCCGCATGGCACCTGGGGTCTGTTAAATAGAAAAATTTTAGAAAGTAGAGGGATGTAGGGTCATCACGTGATGCTTCATTTTAAAATTTTAATCAACACCCCGGTGGTCAGACTAGCTAGGAGGGACAATTAGCGAACAAGGAGGGGGGAAGCAAAGTTAACGGCGAATTTGATGGAGATGGATGAAGGGGGAAGACTGTCATGTCGTGGTTTCTCAAGCCCATCACCCTTACAATGACAATGCTAAGACCTTCCGTGTCATGTTGCCTCTGAAGAGAAGGGCTCGGTATTTTCTACTACTTGATCTGTTTTTTAATCACTCCGATAAAAGGAGAAATGCACGAAGATTGGCTTCATTCAAGGAAGAGAAAGATAGATGAAAAAATATGTTAATGAAATCATGCATACGGATTGACCCTGTGATTTACGTCACTCTTATAGAAGTTTCAATCAACATTCGTCAGATAGAAGTTTGTTTTTTAATCTGATTAGCTTCTTATGTTAGTGTAAACGGCTCAGAAAGGCTCCATTCCTTTCACGTTGCATTTGTTGATAAATTTGTGTAAGTGCATCAATATTTATCGTCAACTTTTGTTCAACTAAATGTATGAATCTGGCGAAGTCTTGTTTGAATTCTTATCGTTTGAGCCATGTTTTGAGTCATTAATTTTTGGTTTAGATACGGTGATCTTATCCAAATATTCAAGGAGTCATACACTCTTTCAAACTTTATTTTTTAGATTTTAACCATTGCTATGAGAATCTAATAGTGTTATCTTCTATTACATATGCTTTATGATGACTTTTTAAGCTCAGTATCTCTCATGATTTGATTCTAATATAATAACAATACGCACAAAACTCATAAAGAGAAAAAAACATACATAGCGGACTAGAATCCTATTATTTTAGCATAAAATAGGCATAAGTGAACATAAATTGGCCAAGGGGAATATGTTCAGATCAGATAAAAAAGTGAAAAATTTAAGCATCATAGAATTATGTAGCTTACGTACCAAAAAATCAGTGATTGATGTTGACAGTAGTTAGTTACCATTACAGTATGAGGTTGAATTTTGCGTGATGAACGATGTCTGCACGCATTTGTTGACACGTGCCATATAACTATTATATAGATGACAGAGGCCCCACATAAACGACTTAATGCCCCATAAACGCTGTTTATTAATATAGATATAATTAAGGAAAAGGGAGTGCCGTTTTGGCTTTTACCTTCTGATGCCGCACCCCGCCATGACGTCAGCAAACAAGCCACCTGTAGATAATTCTAGGAATGATGTGCATGGTGTGTGAGACTCGTGCATTCCATGTCGCAGGCGATGTTGACATAGTTCTATTAGTTTAGAAATGAATCAAACTTTATTATACGGAGGTGAGTTTTTAATAAAATTCTCACGTTTTTTTTTGTTACTATAACAGTAAGTTTTCGGTAATTGTTAAAACCAAGAACAGGTTATACAATATTACTGTTCGGAACGAAGGTGCTGATAGTTTAGCTTCTGTATTGCTTTTATCTTCTTAATAGTGCTGTTATAGTAATAAAATAAGCTATCGTGTTTTTTCTAAGTAAATAAGTAGTGTTAGATGTAATTATGAAGGCCATGCTCATAATTAATGCTTCTTCTAAAGTAGAGATTGTACGAAGTAGTGCTAATGTAGGAATAAGGATAGATGCACGATGATGCTAAGTTATAATTTGTTACCGGGATCAAAATGCGATTGGTACTACTATGGGAACAATAATTAAAAAGATTATTTTCCCTTTAAACAGGTTTTCATCGTGCCAAGTATGCCGAATGCTACTATAAGAACAAATCTAAGTTAATAATTAACTATTAAAAGTTTTATAATTTTAATATTCAATATACTACATAATTAATAATTTTGATTCATAGAAATATGATTATATATAATACTGTAACAGCATTCTCTGTTTAAAGATGGGCCTAAGTTTATTTTAGGCATATTTTACTGTTATAGGAATAGGCCTTTATCTTTCGTCTCAGTTAACACAAAGATTTCTTATCAAAATATGTGTAATTATAAAATACTGTCATAGTAGCAAAGATCATAGTAGCATCAAAATAATGATTCATCTCGATGTTTGTTGCTCCTAACCAAACAAAAGGAACGAAACGTTGTGTTCCTATCGATTTTACTATTATAGTAATTTTTATAATTGCTACTAATAAATGTTTAAATAACTATTATAGTATTAAAATAAACCATAACCTATATTAAAATAAAAGAATGCATTCCATATGCTATTAAAGAATTAAAAAACGATATTTTTATTTACTATCGAAGTAACAATATCGAAAAACTAGTCTTGTTTAGTTTTAAAAAACTAAACTGTTTTGTTATTATAGCAGTAAACGTTTCTAATTATAAAACAAAACTAGAAACTCTTTACGTTCTTGCTGTTATCATATTAAAAAAAAAATTTATCTTGAAAAACTAAAATTGGTTCCTCTATAAGTTAATGCTACAAAACTCGTTTTATAACTGCAGTAGTTGAGATTAAGTTTAACATAAGTAGATAATATTTTTGTAGAAGTAAATTGAATCTTGATTAATAGTGTGTGTGTGTATGTTTTTCAATAATTAAAATAACATCAGTCAACTTTATTAATTGCTACTACAGTAATAAAAACGTTATTTGACAGAATTCTTTTGATACTTTAGAAGTAAAGATTTCCGGTTATTATCTACAAGTAACATCTGTACTCGTGTTTCACGCTTCATAATTTACTTCTATAGTTTTAAGAAAGGCATTACTATATTAGTCGACTTTTTTTTTGGTTGAAATGAATCACTAGATCTTAATTTTAAGTTTAAATATTATCTTAAATCGTTCTAAATATCTTGTTGCTGTAGAAGTTAAGAAGTTAACAGCACTCGCTTTTATGTTTCTTAAAGTTTAGGTCAGCAAAGATGATCTGTTTTGGAAGGATAAGAGTTTAAGATAAATCATCATGGTTATCGTAAAGAGATTAATCTGGATATTTGCTTTGTAAGATAAAAGATGAGTATTGGAAGAAGATGAGGAGGTAAAATATAACGTAATGTAAGAAGAGTAGATAGTGAAAAGTAGGCCTGATGCAGAGGACAATGAAGCAAATGAGTGAATGATAAACGTCAGGATAGTATAAAGCGCAGAGTTGTAGATAAAGAATATAAAGAGGAAGATAAATGAGCAAGAATAGGTCTTAGTCAAGAGAGGAGCATCTGAATGAGTTTGCCCATATAGGCCTTTGGAAGTGTGTAAAGCACATGACACTGTACAAAAAAAAAGTGAGGCGATATAAGGCGTGTGAAGGCGATATAGTGAGAGGTATCAAAAGGGGAGACTGAGTTATAAAGTGAATGAAAGTTGTTTACACTAAGCGAGGATGTAGAGTAATTAAAGATGGCATAAAGTAGTTAGCTAACCATGATTAGAGTAAGTGAAGAACACGTTACGAAATGCTTTATTCGAATAATGTCTAATGAATGAAGTTGGCCTAAACTAATTAAGAAAAAAAAAACGAAAACAGATGTTTCATTCAAGCCTATAGGCATGAACAGTTTATACGTATTGACTTAGGTAGGATATCATTACCAGTATAATTACCTCATGACCAGGTGTAATTATTAGCTAAGGGCTAATTAGTAGTTGCAAGTTCAATATTTATTATTCTTCTCTTTGTTATGCTAATTACTACTAGAATGCGATTCTCACAGCTCGTTTTACGTCTTTGTCCGTTGTCAATACGATTAAGTTGCTGCGTATTATTGTTTATACGTTTTGTGTATATTCCCATCAGCACTTCTGTTTAGGAAAGAAGAAGCAAAGTACATCTGTTCGTACTTCGCAGAAACTTCATCTTTACTTTTTGCTCTTACCAGAAACTATCGCTTACGTTCTTTATCGATAAAACTGAACTGTAAACAGTTGCAGTTTATGTTTACCATGGATGGTAGGCCACTTAACGTCATCATGACGCACTTTAGTTTCATTTTGTATCGGTTGTCATTCTCGTTTTTTAAGCAGAGAGGCCTATTCAAGCTATGTTTCTCAAAATTTAATGGAGTCTAGATAGATTCTTTAATTGTTAAAGAACTCTTGAACATATTTAAGACCTTTAAAAACGAACTTTTAGTCCTTATAAAGGCTTCAAAGTCATACGATTTGATATTCTTTATATAGGATTACAAATAAATTCCCGACGTTGGTGGCGAATCTAAATATTGTTTAGGTCCTTGCTAAATGCTTAGACCAGGCATTAAATTTTCGTCCAATTTAAAATTTGACAAGCATCTAGGAAGAATAGGATATTTGTTTGTCTTCTTCCTTTTTTTTTTATTTTCTGAGTTAGAGGAAAAAGTGATGTACGAGCTACTTCTGGCACTTTTACAAAAGAAATGATGCCAACAACACAAATACACCCAGGTTGTGACATCAGAGTTCTCTCTTGGTTCTCCATCACGTCATTTGTCTCTCTCTCGCTCTCTCTATTTACGCTAGGATATTTATCAATTAAAAAGACGATTTTGAATATATCAACGCTTCCACATCTCATGAAAGAAAAGACCATTCGTTTCATATTAAGTCATTTAATTGCTTTGCATTTTTTTTTGTTTCACCTAACTTGGTTTTCTTTCTTGTTTTTTTCGTGTTTATCTTATAATTTTTCGAAAACAATGAACTCTTTATGTTCTATAACGCTTTAGGGCCTTCTCTGCAGTCCACAAGAGATCCTTAAATTAAAATCTGTAGATATTTTGATACTTTAAAACTTTAAACATTCCTCAAACTTTATTCGAGACTTTAAACACGAGTTTTTAAAAAGAGATCTTTTAAATGGGTTTTTAAAAACAAACAATCTTAAAATTCCACCCAAAGTGGAATTTTTAACAAGTTAGAACTTGTTCTTTTTTTTTCCGCGTCTCAAAACAATGCACAGATATTAATTAAAATTCCTAACGCCTAAGAAGCGTTATTGTTATATTTGTATACATTTATTTTTTTAACGTTAAAAGAAACTTGACTAATTAAACTTGCTTTAATTTTGTTCATAAATTGAATTAAAAAAAGGACCTACAAATATGAATTTATGATAACTGTCACAGTAATAATGGTTAAACGTATTATTTACACCATATAGCCTATAGGCCTAGGCTACTACACTTCCTACTTGTTGACCTTCTAATTTTGTATTCTGGTCACATCGACCTTAGGATAGTTACTGACTTTTTGTTTATCACTTCTTAAGGTTTCTTTTTTATCCCGCTGACGTACAACTACATTGGTTTAGATTTAATTTTATTGTTTAAATACGAGCCTGTGCCTTAAAAAATCAATCTAGAGATGTAAAAGTTCTCAATTTAATAATTAAATGAGATTAAAATGCATAAAACTTCTGTGGGAATTAAAACAAAAAACTTCAACGTTTCTGTAGGAGTGGAATAAACTTTTAGCCTTAAATCTGATGCTGTAGGATTATTTAAACATATGGCCTACTTTTCCTAGACTTTTAACGTTTTTCTTTAATTTTAGCATGTTTTTTGGATAATTTCTCATTTATAAGGTTCGATAAGCATATTTTATGTTGTATCATGATAAGCATGAATGCATTTTAAGTTACTATGGACTTAAAAGTTTCAGATTCTTTCTTCCATTAAGAATAATTTTTATTAAGTAAATAAAATCAATATTTTGGGTATATTTTGTCGTAGGCTACCTAAAAATCTATATTTTTAATCCTTAAAAAGATTCATTTAAGCGTTTTAAGGCGCAAAAGCAGTTATGAATTGATAATTCCACAGACACGCGTTTAGACTTCGTACGTTCTAAGCTAGTACCAGACTAATATTAGCTCTGTGTAAATATTAATGTGGTTAAAAAGGATGTAGCAAATTGGCAAAATGCCCTTCGTGCCCGCTTCTCTCTAACTAGAGGTACTATATTAAGTCTACAACTAAGTAATAAGTGGTCCTTTTACGTGGCAAGAGGCTAATTTATGCG
Source organism: Olivierus martensii (assembly GCA_000484575.1). Classification (NCBI taxonomy): domain Eukaryota; kingdom Metazoa; phylum Arthropoda; class Arachnida; order Scorpiones; family Buthidae; genus Olivierus; species Olivierus martensii. The sequence goes on along the minus strand of AYEL01090973.1, from coordinate 78,914 downwards.
GTCTCTTTCTAATCTGTCAATCATCCTTTCTTGTAGCAATTTGATGTCATGTAGATCATCTTTATGTCAAGTGTTAAATTTAGCACTTTAGCACTCACGCATTCTTTAACTTATCCCTCATAATGCCTGACTCTAACTCCATTTTCTTATTGTTCGATCGTTAAGAAAGTCTAAAATTTTAGACTGAATTAACGCGATTTTCTGCCTGATTAAAAATAAGTTCGTTATGGTTTTTGTTCTTCATCCTGATGGTTAATATTTAAACTTAGATTTATATCAGAAAAATTATCATCATTGTTTTTTTTAATGATAACAAAGCTTCAGTAGGTTAACCTCTCTTCGATTTTTCAATTTTTTAATCTTTTCTTTAAGAAAATTTCTCATGCTTTATGGACTTATCCATTTTGATCGCTCATCAGAGAAGTTTCGAAGAGAACTTAAAAACATGAAGTGTAGAAGTTGAATCTAACTTTGGTCCAAAGTCTTTCATACTGGGTTTGAGCAGTTCTAATTATAGAACCTGCTTAACTCTTTCTAAACTAAAATTAAAGTTAAGAAGTTTAACAAATAAGCAGTAGTTGGCTTGTAGATGCGTTACGAGATCCAAGCTTAAACTTTTATCTAAAAAAAATCTTCAAAAATTTAATCTAGTTAGGCATTATCTTGAAAGATTTTATAACAATAGATATACAAAGAATCTTTTTTAAATCTCAAACTAAATTTAAAGACGTGTGGCGGGCCAAGAAACAAATTTAGTCTACGGCCTAATAAAAATAACTGCAGTTAGATCGCTACTATCTATTAAAATTGCTTTCTAAATAGTTTTTATCAATCCATTAAGTTCCAAAAAAAGGACTATTTTAACACCTGAAAGTAGCCAAACTTAGAAAAGTAGCCAAAAAGAAACGTTAATGGTCCCATTAAAGTGCTAATACGGCCCTCTAGGCCTTATAGGTTATAATTTTGTAAATTCTAGTTCCAAGTCATCAAAATTTTGATTATAGACCCTGGAAATGGCCTATAGGCATTAAAAATTGTGATAAAGTGGGCTTTTTATAATTTATGGGTATTGTCATTTTGCTTGCATCTGCTACAATATTATTAAGTGGTGGTGTGTGGTGGTGGTGATGCTGCTGCTGTTGCTACAGTGTGAAAGATGGTAATGTTATCACTTCATTTTACCAAAGGATTCATTCTAAATCAATAAAAATGACGGTAAAGTAAGGATTTTTATGAGCTTACCTTAAGTAAAAATCCTTACTTATTTAGCATTGATTAGAAAATGGCGATCAGTTAAGGTTCGTTAATGTTAGATAAATGAAGATTTACGTATATGATGGAAACATTTCGTATTTTTGTTGAGGATTAAAAAAGGAAAATAGTTATTCTGGTTGATAAAATCTGTAAGGTTTTCAACAGAAGAAATTTTATACTTTTATAGATGTATAAACTTTAAAAATAGTATCCAGAAGTTATTCTTAACTTATTGTTCCCAGAATTTTTCACAATCTTTTCCATTCATAGCAGAAAAAAATAACTTGTTAGTTTAGTTTTGTTGTTTATTAATGTTTATAAAATAGTGGGCATTGTAGTAAGCATAATCCATCTGGAAAAATAACTGGAATGCCCGAGGCTTCCTTTATAGAAAGCTATTTGCATAGGAGGGAGAAAAGAAAGACCTCAAACCTGCTCAGGTCAACAGAGAACAAAACTTTTTTAGGTGGAGTCATCTGAGACCTACTTTATGGAAAAGGGCTATTCATTGTTCGAGTTTTTCGTATATTTCGTCTCGGAAGAATCGTCCAGCCGTGCAACAGCCATTCATTCAGAGTTAGAGCATATTGGCACCAGGAAGAGCCTCATATATACAATCTCCACCTACAGATTGTCCTCATCCGGCATTATTTTTAATGCTAGGATGCCACTTCCTACCTTCTGTATGCCCTCAGCTTCCTGATTCGTTTATCAGAAAATCGGTCGCTAGTTGGATATAGAAACCTAAGGAAGGATTAATAAATATTATACAACATTTTCAATGGCTTATTGTTATCAATATTCATTGTTTGGTTCCAATAAATGATATTTTATATAACAAGACATATGACCATACTTGGTGAATCTAAAAACGATCTAAATCAATTATTAAATTTGGTTTCGGATGGGATTTTATATGCAGACATTCAGTTATTGCTTTCTACTCTTCGTCTCTGAATGATTCCGAATTATTCTTTCCAATTCGTTTTAATCTCTTGATTTTTGCTATCTTTTAATCCCTGCTAATTGAATGGTTGTTGAAGAGAAAGGCTTGAATATTTTATAAGGGACTAATTATGCTGAGCCTTTTCAATCGTTTCTCTTTCTTCTTCAGCACTTGATGATTACATCACATTTAAGGAAAACCGGTGAGAGACGAAAGCCTGAGGTATTAAAAGATTACATTTAAGGCTTTATGCTTCGATTTTATTCAGATATGATCATTTCCGAAGAAGAATACCGTCCAAAAGGTATCAGTTGTTAATAATTAGCGGTTTTTTCTTTGCTGTTTAACGTGTGATGTGTCATATCTTTCACTTACAAAGAGATACCAGAGGAAGAAAAATATAACTTCATTCTATTTTCAAACAAGAATTTTGGGTAATATTCGTCATCTTTGCAACCTTTCTCGGTTAAAGAAAAGATTGGAGTCGAGTGTGTAAATTTTAAAGTGGAAAGAAACAAAAGGCGAACAGGAAGATGCGATTACGTAGTCGTAAATTCGTTTATTAGCGACCTTGGCAATCATTAAGCAACGTGGGTGTCACAACATAGGAAAGAACACCTCATTGTTGTCACACGATCTTCAGATGACGTAAGAGGCCTTTTCTCCTTTAGAACACGCCCCTTTTATACCTTTACTTAAGAAGTCTTTGTCCTTCCAGTTTTCCTAACTACAACATCAGGAGAACACGACAAACTTAGCGTATTTTATACGCTATCAGGATATTTAATTACGTAACCATACGCGAGTGTGCCAAAAATGATAGAAGGAAGTAGAGACATTCCGCATAATTTTTCTAAGGCTAGAAGTGAAGATTAAATCCCGAGAGGAAAATGGAACAGGAGAAGTGGAAGACAAGAAATCTCTGCACCTTTCTGGATTTCGATTCCAATCTTCGAGATCACTTGGGAGCAAAAGGGAAACTGTGGAGAGATCACGTGCGTTACTATGACAACGATTGGAAGAGACAGTGGGAGGATTTTTTTTGAAGTCCGAAGGTTGATTTCTTCTCCTTTTAAATTTCAAATGGCGATCCCTGATGGGCAGAGAAAACAAACGGGACGATACAAGATGACAATACTAGTGACATGCGGCGGACATGATGGACTTGATCGATATCTGGAATTGTAGAAGCGCACAGGGATCAGCAACCTTTTACTCTCGCCGTCTGATAGTTGCTACCTGTACTACCAACATTTTTAAAATGGTCAAAACTGTTCTGTAAATAATTGTTAGGCTAGAAATCGATCGGTTTGGAAGCGAAAAGTTCTAAGATGTGGCTATCTCATTATAAAGAAAGTGCTGATATGCATAACTTATTGCTCTCTGGTATATCCTTAGAGAAAATTACATAAAATTATTCTTACAGCTTGTTAATTCATTATAAATTTAATGGTTAAAGAGCCAAAAACGACTCATTTTTCTTGGCCAAATTTTTTAAATGCCATTGTCTGAATTTTCAATGTTCGATTCTTTATTGAGTTCTGATGTCTTTTTTCAGTTTATTCTTGCTTACAGATCAATAGAATCTAGTTTTTTTTTTAGATGTATAAATTTTTACACTTGAACGTATGAAGATTCGTTCTCTACATCAAAGATACTAAGTTTTTACTATTAATTACCCAAGTTTACTTAGCTTCTTCTTCGCCAATGGACACAATTAAAAATGTAAAAGGTTATAATTAAATGGTTTCGATACATTCTACTCTTCTACGCTTGAATTGTAATGTTCCGATGGTTGACTATAGGCAGGGTCTATTTTCTAGTCATTACATTAAATGCCGGGCCTATTAAAGTATCATGAATTGTTTCGAGCGCTTCATTTTTCATTCATGTGATACAGATGCCCCTACTTTACTTTTTTTCTTTAATAGGAAAAAAACCCGCTCCACCCAAAAGACAGAGAAGTTAAACCCTCCAGTTGCATTTCTGTAATTGGTAAACTTCGAACAGCAAATATGCCGTTTCTTACATGCTGTCAGAATCTAGCACACCCAAAATATAAAAGAAAAAATAATTAACTAGAGAAGAAACATCTATATATATGTAGAAACCGCCAGAATTTTGCGGAAATTGCTGTCTAGAGTTACAAAATTTGTAAGAGGACATAAAAAATTCTTTCTAATATATGTCACACATGTAATGAATGTCAGGGTGATCGAGTCTACATTTAAAAAAATTTATGACCTTCCACGCAAAACCAGTCAGTAATAAGACCTGTCCTTTAGATTTTCTTCTTTAAAGGAACTTTTCCGCCGATAGAAAAGATAAGCCCTGCAGCGGTTCCTCCGTTCTTGATGAAATTTTTTTATTCTTTAAATATTTTTACTCAAATGTACAGGATGTAGAACATTATTTAAGCTTAATATATGATATTATGATCCAATTTACTAACATATATTTTTTTCTTTGACTGCTTTCAGAAAACAACGAGAATGGAATGCCTCGTCGTCTTCGAACTGCTTATACGAACACACAGTTATTGGAATTGGAGAAAGAGTTTCATTTTAATAAATATCTGTGCAGACCACGGAGGATAGAAATTGCAGCATCTCTGGACTTAACAGAAAGGCAAGTGAAGGTGTGGTTCCAGAATCGAAGAATGAAGCACAAAAGACAAACTATGATGAATAAGAATGATGATAAAAATGGTGATGCAGGAAGCGATACCAAAGACTCAGATTCGGATAGAGGTCCACCAGCACCTTCTAGAACGCCAGATGGGGACCAGAGTAGCAATAGTGGGACCAAAGAATGTACCTCGACTGGTACAACACCTCAAGATAGCACAACAACTCCGGAAACGTGTTGCAGGCCACCGAGTCCCAAAACGGAAATTTTAAAAGAAGTAGAGGCAGAAGAACATCTTCAGTCACCCGTGACGGTGAGTTCAACACCAGTTCATTCTTCATCTCCCTGTAGCCAAGGTGATAGAAGAGGTACGCCTCAGGACATTCAGGAGGTAACGATTAATGCAACCGTAGCTCATACCGTTATATGCGAACCACCTGTAACCACTTCTGCAGCAATTAGGAATATGTGCCCCGTTACAGCGCCCGACAAAGTAATGAGGGTTTGCACCATGGAAGGTATCAGCACCCACTGTCATCAACCATGTAACACAATATCTCGCACACCACCTGGAGGACAGGCCACCAGTCCCGGTAACGGTTATTCGTCACAGATGACCCAATCTCCCAATTGCCAGAGATCCAGACTATATCCCTCATACACGGATCCGGCCATCAATTCAACGAATTATACCCAAAGAGGTCCTTCTCCAACTACCATGTCCAATTACTGTTATAGAACGCCTCCTCCCTCAACTCATCAAACTTTGCATCCTCCTCAGCAGATAGACAATGGTTATACGTTCCACGGGAGCTACAAAGTTACACCACCTCCTGTTTACTATCCTAACTCCGGGAGAGTGCCTCAACAGTCTCCTAACGGGTGCGTTCAGTCACCACCTATGTACACGGTGCAGCCAGCAGCTATACAGAATCACCGCGGACAACCTAATAATAACAACAGTATCATACAGAACAACCCAATTCAGCAAACTAGCCAACAGCAAAGGGTGCCCATGCATCAAACCAGGCAGTATTATCCGGTGGAGCAGATGAGTAATCAGACCTTGTCCCCCTCTCCTCATCCATATCTGCAAGACTACAGGGGACAGACACCGGAATATAACTCTCGCAATTATGCAAATTACGAGGCATTACAGACAGAAGATCACTACAACAACATGGCATCTGCAGGTAACACCGAATTTTGTTATGCCTCATACAGAAATGAATATACAGGAGAAGACATGATGCCATCGGGGCAAAATATGTATTATGACATGAACCAAAGTTCAGGCAATCGAATCCCAGATTATAGTGCCACTGCACCCAAGCAGACTCTACAAACGTCAAACTACTATGAGATGAACAACGTTGCGGACACTGCGGCTATGTCTAACTATACTAATCCCAACATGACATCAGAGCAGTACAACGGGCAGTGCACAGACTCTGGAGATTTGAATTATAATTACAATAACTACTATGACAACGGAAGTTACAATAATAATACAAACAATAATATGCAAAGTAGTGGTACGAACGACTTTAACTTCTTAAATATCGCCAACGATTATTCTGCACCTGAATATTACCAACTGAGTTGATTTTCAAAATGAAAATCATCTATGACTGCTCTCGTAAATTTATGAATGGATGTTTAGAAACTTCTGTGTAATCTAGATCCAAATGTGATCGAGTTTAGAACTAGATCGGCCTGTGTCTACGAACCTCACCTGTAGAATTTCGGATCAAAGTTATCTGATTGATCAAGCTTTATTTTGATATCTTTTATTTCTTTTAATTTGAACCTTGACCAATTGGAGAATTTTGAACCATTATACATGGATGCCTAGTTCTGACGCGCAATGACATGTTTTACCAGAAAGATGGTGATATTTTTGTGCGCCCTGTATTGTCATTGGCCGTGGGCCTCCCCTAACTTAGTGTTTCTTAACCTATCCGACCGGGCCCTTTATAACAATTAAAGAGTAGATAATCTTGTGATTCCCAGTAATCATTCGCAGTTTTCAGTTATAATATCAATTAAACGCACTTAATCATTAAATTTTATCACTTTTGAATATTCCAAAAGTTCCTCGCACCCAAAAGAAGCCCTAGGATCAGGTTGAGAATTCTTTTTTTGTGCTTAAAGTAGTTTAATCAATCGCATCATTCCAAATTTTAAATTATGATCTTATTTTTAAATTTGATCTTTGAGAAGCATTTCAGTTATTGCATAAACATTTCGTTCCTCAATAATATAAATTTAAAACTTTTAATAGTCTTTGTGAATTCCCAAGAAATCACAGGTTCAGTTCAGTGGTACCTATGAATTCTATCTCTTCCAAGTCTTAGTTCTTAATTTAAAACTTTAATTGCCTTCTATAAGTTCTAAGAAATATTTAATAAATCAGCATCTATACTTGATTACGATCTTTGCATTGTCAGCTGGCCTGCTGGTCAGGTTCATGTTATTCCTAAACTTTACTGAATTGCATCATTGGCCTTTTTTGCAAATTTATTATTATTTTCACAGTTGTAAAGAATTTTATATAAAATGTCCTAATTTAATAAATATTTTGCGTTGGTTTTCGTCCATATCGCGTAAGTAAAGAAAATCTTAACATAGTGAGATCTTTTAAATACAGAGATCTTCAATTCAATCATTCCTTTTTGCCCAATTTTAAAATGAAATAAACGCTTCACAAATCTTTATTTTAGAGCTATATAAGAACCGATCACCAAAGTAAATTTTAGATTTAAATCTCAAGATGAGCAGGTTAGTTTGAGCATCACCATTTCCTTAAGTAGCATATGATCCAAGTTAATCTATCAGTCTAGTTTCTTTCTTGGAATTTTGCGAAAGATGAACTACATTGTCAGCAATATCGTTACGTCAATGTGACTATATATATATATAAATAAATGAAATTATATAAATATATACAGTTGATAAGCAGTTGGCGCGTCACAAACGTAAACAAGGCAATAATTACCTTGGTTCAAAAATTCCCTCTTGTTCGGGATCTGTGTACAGATTAGATAGAACTGTGATCTTGTATATACCGTATGTCTCTGTGCAATTTAAATTCCTGTACATCTGCATCTGTACACGCTCTGTACTCTTATAATTCTCAAAATCACTTAAAAAAATTTTCTTTATCTTTTTTTTTGTAAATTTAAACCTAATTCGTTAATGTTTATGAGGTGTATTATTAAATTGCATAGAGTAGTGTTTGTAAAATAAAGCCTCATCAACCCACCTTTTATACGTAAATGGGTACAGGACCTGTATAGTACCTCATAGTGCGGCACATAGTTGTATATAGGCCAACTGTATACAAATAATGTGTTATACCTCACTTGTGGTGTAGTTTTTATTGTATCAACTATCCTGCAACTTTTCCCGAATCTCTTCTTCTCAATCGAATTTTCTCTTCACTGCCATTTGCTTGAAGAAAAATAAAAACATGTTTCTAATTTTAAAACAGCTTTCAGTTTCTGTTTCTTTAATTTTCTATTAATGATATAATTTTAGAGCGATAATTAGAGCATAATGGGGAATTCATTGAAGTGACCGAAGAAGAGATTCTGGGTGAAGAAGGCTCGTGTTGTGTTTTTCGAATCTGTGTCTATAGCTGCAGCCTCTTAATAGGCCTCACAGGCTGTAAATGTGTTTCTGGGCCTGCCGTTTGGCGGCAGTAGCTGTTTTTCAGTAAAGATGTCCTTTGGACTTTAACGAATTATCGACTCATGTGTATTGTTTTTTAAACTCATTAATATAGTTTTTCTATCGGTTACACTTCGAAAATCACCTCATACGAATTTTTTTTTAATTACAATTATAATATAAGGTAAGTGTATATAGCTTATTTTATTTAAGTTCCTAACATAATACGTGTACATACCTAAATACTTTCTCGTTTACATTAATAATTGTATTCTGACCTTTAAAGAATGCCCATTAAAGAAATAGTGACAAATTTTTAAAGATGATTCTAAAATATCTTTGGAAGTTTAAGGAAACAAATTTACATCTTCATAAAATATTTATAATTAACTTAACCATATCTTGTGATATATTTAAATTTTTATTATATATATTGCTAATAGATAACTTTTAAAGTTCATGAATTCCACTTTCAGTGTAATGGAAAGACTAAATAACTTAGATCTTTCAAATTAAAAGTAACGCGATAAAAATCCCTATTTTTTCCTTCTGGATCTAGTAAGACATAAAACAAGAAAGCTTATCAGCATTTTCCGTCTTGAGCATTCAGAAATCGAGGCCCTATAATGGTTTTTCTCATCTGCAACTAACCACTCTGCTTTCAATCTGTTACGCTTGGTTACGTTGTCTGATCCAGATTTTTCCTTTTAGTCCGATTGCCCAATCATCGGATCCCCTTCGTTTTCACCAAATCTCTTTTTTCCCCTTCTTTTCTTTTATTCCTTCCTACAGAATCGTTTCTAATATTAAAATCTTTTCCACATTTTAGTTTTCTGATTGCTTGAATGTTTATCGGGCGTATCGCCAACAAGATGCATTCAATTTTTCTTCTTTTTGCTTTATAAAATATCAAAAAACCTAAAAAATTGATTTAGTAAAATTATACGTACAAAACCGTAACGCTTTAAAAACCGCATCAATTATGAACTAAATAACAACAAAACAATAAAACACAAAAGAAATATATAATATACTCACCAAGAATTTCTTAGTAACCGACCACGCACTGAATTGTTTTTAAGAGTATGTCATTGATATAAATTTAAAATTTTATACTTCATTAAAGAGTGTCAATAGAAAAATGCCCATTTTTCGTAATTATTCTATAAGATAAAGTATAAAAAATTAAGTAAATTTGAAGTTTGAAAAAATTTACATAACTTTTTATACTTAAATTTAAAAAATACGAAGAATGAAAAGAAATATTTCTAGAAATGCCGTATTTTACTGAAGCCATTTCAAAATTTTGACTGTTATTACGTATAAGATTACGATTTTGAATGCCGTTTCCTCTAATACGCTTATCGTGATGAAATACCACAATTTACGTCACACTCGATATCATCTTCCTCGTTTTATATATAGAATCAAAACAGGATGATCACGAATAAGTTTAAGTATCAAATATACTGAAACCAACGGTAGATGGAGCTACAACTATAAACACACAAAATAAAGTCTTAAAAAACTTAATAAAAACGTTAGCCAGCATAATTTACTAACGTTTTTTATAGAAATTAGTTATAAATTTTCGAATAATTACATTAATAAGAGTAAAATCAATTGCTTACTGGTAAATATATATTTATTTGTATTTAAATCACTTTTTTTTTTTTGTTAAACTGTCGCGTAAGTTTAAGTAATATTTGTGTCTCATTCCGATAGGTCATTTTGAACTAATTAACCTAGGTCCATTTTCTCCACCATTTACGTCGCGACCGAGATTGCATTTGAATTGAAAGTTCTCTCTGATTTTTTCTCTCTTTCTCAGACCTCATAATCCAACGAGGGAGACACAATTAAATAGTGGTTCACAGCAGCGAGGTAATTTGTTGTAAAAGGACAATCTGACTCTTCCACCGACGCAAGTTAATAGAAAACGGATAGTTAAATGCTTCTTTAAACTCATTAACGCTCTTCCAATAGCTGAAGAGTTGTTTTATGTCAGGTCTTTCACAAACTTTTTTTTACTTTTTTGCTATAAACAAATGTTTAATTAGGAGACTAAAATTCCGATTTGCGTATATTGCGAGTTGAAAGTTTCCAGATGTGAAAACTGTATCGAGAAGTTAAAAAATAATAATAATAATAACCCAAAAATATGATTTTCCTTAAAATGTTCTACTTCGGTTCTGTAATAAAACACTTTTGCGAACAGATTTGAAGAGCAGGAAAGTTAAAAAACTTAAAAACGTATGATTGACATCTTCAAGAGAAATTATAGATTTTTTTTTCCTTATTCGATAGTAGAAATATTATTAAATGCTCTTCAATTGTTAGGATTTAGGCTCGCAATCTACAAAAATTTGGTAAGATAAGGCATGTTTTATTTATGCTGTATGTTCCTTATAAATTCTAAAATATTGGTTGATGAAATAAAAAAAAATACTCAAAATAATTCAACATTTTTTAAAATTAAGTAATCTATAAAAGTTAACATTTTTAAAACGAAAACCATATTAAATATGAATATAAAAGACATTCAAAATGATAAATTTCTGTAAATAAAAAAGTTTTCGGGATTTGTATATCTGTAAAAAGGACTGAGATCTGTGAAAAAAAAATATCGATAGTTTCTGTTAGTGTTAATAATAAATATATACAGAGACTTTCAGAGAAATGCGAGGCCTGGGACTACTAATATTTTTAAGACCCTTCGTAAATAATAATAATAAAAATACAAAATTGACAAAATATACAGTGGTAAGTATACAAGAAAAGTGAAAATATTGATAGAGAACTTCAAATTTTGACAAACACTGAAGCTCGAACAGTATAAAAATATACAAATATATTTTTTTATAACATATTGAATTATTAATTAAAGTCTCTTACATCGTGAGGCCTGGAGCACCCCTCTGATAAAAACTGAATATATATATATATCAGGGCTCCTCATAATTTTACTACTTAGAAATAATTAAATTTTTTAAAACTCATCACATAGTATGAATTTTAATCATTGTAAAATAATTTTAGAAAATCTAGAAAATCTTTTGACACTTTATAAAGTTTGTTTTTTGCTACTACTTAGAAATAATTAAATTTTTTAAAACTCATCACATAGTATGAATTTTAATCATTCTAAAATAATTTTAGAAAATCTAGAAGATCTTTTGACGCTTTATAAAGTTTGTTTTTTACTAAATCTTAGCGATATTTACATTCGAAAATGTGATAACACTTTTATAGGAAATCCTAGAATTTTTAAGCAGTCATAAGTAGGATTATATAATATTCTGGAATTTTTAATACTTCAATGCATCTATAACGCATCAAAGTATCTAGATCTTTTAAAGAATCATAGATGTGGGATTGTCAAAGATCATGTTGTAAATATTAGGCCGTGTAGGTAATGCTCGCTTTATTCAGTGACATTACCAAGCATATTGATCATTCAGTATTAATTAATAGAACAACAAAAATTGTTATTAATTATTCTTTGGAAGTTTGCAGAGTTATTCAAAATTATTAAAACTATCGACAATTGGAGAAGCGAAGTGACAATTGCAGAACAAAGGAGAAGAGACAAAAGCCATATGTTCGTCTGGCAGAGAAAGGAATCCATTGTCTTGTCTAATGACGAAATAATTTGACAGATTTATGTATAATCTAGATAAGAATAAAATCGATCCCTCTATTGATGGCCACCTTGCCTCTTCTATCTGCGCCTCTAGTGGAAAATTTATGAACTAAATCGAATACCGTTTTCGGACCCGAGATGTATCTCGGATTTAAACTGATTGGCGTGTGAAATATGAAAATTCTGACGTTGCAAACACGATTAATTAAGTGAATTAGAAGTAATGCAAAAATGCAACATTAGTGATTATAAATCTTTACTGTTTGGCTTTTGACATCATCATTAATGTTGCGATTAGCGTAACGTAACGTGTTGTTGTTAACTGTCACGCGCTAGTCACGATAATTTGATCTGAGCGAAACGTATAATTCTTTTCCCATAGGAGAAAAAATACAGATGAAATTCGCCCGCAGCGTTATTCGCGATCAAAACAAAAATACTGTATAATAATAATAAAGAGGTAGGAGAAAAAATACAGATGAAATTCGCCCGCAGCGTTATTCGCGATCAAAACAAAAATATAATAATAATAAAGAGAAAAAAAAACAAAAAAACCATTTATCCCTTTCGTGAAACGTTACCGCGCTCTTCTTACATTTGTAAACGTCACGCGTAAGTAGCCGGAGCGTACAGATCCTTCATCCATCATTTTCAGCATCCTTGATGAGTCACCTGGCTCACAACACATTCGACACCTGCACCAACGATGACCTCTCAACAGTTGAGAAGAAGGGGAGAAAAGGCTCCACTATCATCATTTATATTGTTGTAGAGGCAAATGAATTCCTTTTCCCGGCTGAAGGAACACTTAACTAGTCTTTAAAACCGACCATGCGTGCTATAGATAAGGGGAACAATGCAAATAATGAATGCATCTCGATGTTACACTGAGAAATTGCTACAGAGCGACAAAACTCTGTTTACTTCAGCTTGAAAAATTATTGACTTTAATTAAACCTTATCCTTCTACAGCGCTCAGTTACTGTTTTAATTGCTTTAAAACTGCTTTCTTAAATTATTTTTTTTTTAACATATATATTTTTTAATGTGCTCGAACGGTGGACAACACGCTCAAAACTCTGTTTACTTCAGCTTGAAAAATTATTGACTTTAATTAAACCTTATCCTTCTGCAGCGCTCAGTTACTGTTTTAATTGCTTTAAAACTGCTTTCTTAAATTCTTTTTTTTAAGACATATATATTTTTTAATGTGCTCGAACTGTGGACAACACGATAGCGATTTATCCTTCGGAATTTAAAAATTATGACTTCGACACAGGATTCAATGCAATACTGGTAATTGTCCATGCAGAATATTTAAATGGCATCATAATGACGTATCGACTCTCGCTTTATGAGGGTCACGTCACGCTTCTTATCGGTCTGAAGCAAGTTGGACTGCACTCTTCAACTTGCTTGCATGTCAATTCTTCGGTTTTATCGTGTGCCTCGCAGCATCTTCACAGCCCGTCACCCATTGTCACAGATATACCATCAGTCAATGGCGTGACGTCAGAAACGGAAAGAAAAAGGACCGGATAAAAAGTCTGGACGAATACATATACAAAAGAGATATGTATTATGTTGGTTGTCTTATATCCATTCTGCTGCACACAATACTTTCTTCCAATAAGAAGTGGCACAACAGAAAAACCTTTTCTGCCGCATTGTCACAACGTTTGTTTGACTTTTCTTTCTTCCACGAAGATTTTTTTTTTTCTAAACTTACAAACGTCATTATATTTACAATAAACGGATAAAGAGACCTCATATCTGATGCGGCTTCTAATAACTATGCATTACGTTGCTCGTTTGCACAGCTTGCACAACATAAAAAGAAAAAAGATTCCATTCTGTCTCTGGATTTCTCGTACTTTCATCGTGTTACGCTTAAAAATTTATAAATTTCAAATGTGTGCATGGGCCTGAACTGTTAAATAATTGCATAATATAGCGAAACATGCAAAAAGCGAGAATATAAAACATAAATTAATGTTTTCCTCGCATTTTTTTTGCCACACTAACTGTCTTCTGGTTAACTTACGTATCAGATTTAAGATTACTCACATAAAATGTTTTTATTTTTATTTAAAACTTGTGATATCTTCCAAGTGTCTTTAAAATCCATTTTGGAACGCGTAATACGGGCATTAAAAGGGGAACAAAGCCAGATAAGCGCATCGACACATCAGTTTGGCTTGCGTGCTACAGCCCATGTCCATTAATGGTGCCATTGAGCAATGTCCTGTTATAGATGTCCAGTGGCGACTCGACAAGCAGTCGGGCGCCTGGATAAACAACACTCCACTTTAATTCCATCCTTTCCCACACACACACTCACACACACCTCGACTATACTAATCATTTAATATCAAAGTCAAGGCTTCAAGTAAATTTTAAACATTTTGCAATTTTCGTCTCTCTCTCTCATCTGTTACAACTAGAAAATTCTTATTTTATTTTTATTTTTTGATTTTTATTTTTAATATCTGGGAATTTTTATTAACAAACCCAGAACAGATTTAATTATATCCAAGTTTTGACTTTACTTTTTATTTTTCCTTCCCTTTCTCTCTCGGCTTGTTTTGTTTTATTTCTGCTTTCTGACAGTTCATTACGTTGCAGATCCGGTGTGTTATGCAGTGCTTTTTTTATATCGACTTCTTTTATTTTTATTATTATTTTTTTAATAGTTGAGGACAAATTAATTTCTCAGCATGACTCCCTTTGGAGATTTGGAAATGTTCTCTCATTAAACTGTTCAAAAATTCTAATGACAGATTCTCTTTCTGCTAAAAAGTTTCAATTAGAGGTTTGTACACTTGTGCTCTGTTCTTCTTTTAAAACCTATTGCAAAAATAGTTTTCGTATACTTTCAAAACAAATTGTATAAGTCGGACTGGAAGGTTTTAATTAACCTAGCGTATCAAACGGCTAATTTTATATAAATATGGAAATTTCACTTTGCTGTATTAATTTCGACGCTTACTTTATGGTTGACAGATAGAGATGCATGTCAAACAATATTTTTCTGAGAATTATTAAATATAATTATGTTTAAAGTATACAGACATAGAATATTTGTGTGTTGTTAGTGCGATATGATTTTTTACTAATTTTCTTAACTATGTCGTCCCATTTATCTTTGATACATTGTTTTTCATTGTTTTCATCACTATTTGACACCAGACATATTCTTGCACCTTTCTTTAGCTCTTATCTACCATACTTCGCCTTTATCTACCACGTTTTATCACTCTATTATCCGATGTTTTCCGAGTCTTTCCTGGAACCACTTTCAGCTACTTCTGTATAACTAACACTGCACTGAAGGCTCTACTAATTAATACCTCTGTACAGTGGCGTAGCTACAATGGTGCAAGTGTTGCCACTGCATTAGGGTCCAAATTTTGAAAGGGGCCCAAGTAAAATATGTAAGCTATTAATTAATAAAAAATAAAGTTTTATTCTTAGATTCATGAGTGCGGGTACTACTGCTTTAGCTGTAAACAAATTTTTCTTAGAGCCCATTTTATATCCTCAACCAGGCCCACACAACTCTAGCTACCCCGCTGCCTCTGTACATATAATTAATGTTGCTAATGTTGTATAGTATTGTTAGAGTCATAGTACTCTAGTTTATAGAGTCATAGTACTCTAATATATAGTTTCAACTGTATTAATGAACATTCTGAACTTCGGACTATACAAACTATTTTATTAATTAACCACCCAATAATTCGCCATAAAGATGAATACATAATTTTTATATTTATGTTCATGGTGAAGTAGAAACATAGAATGCATGTCATTTCTATTTTATTAGTTTTCTTCTTCCAGTTGTGTTCCCATTTCACTTTACATCTTTTGGACAACATCGACAATACTGGAAAGAAAAAAAAAATTAGAAGATTCCATCTGAACTTATTATAAAAACAGAAACCTCCTAAAGTAGAAAACGTGGTGGAAGATTTTCGGATTTTCAAATATATCTATTAAAAAAATTTCAAGCTGCATTTATGATATTTATACAGTAAGAGAATAAGAAAGAAGTTGTGGTCATGCAGTCTTCGGTCCATCAGTTACTTCTAAGAAAAACACACAGGATAAAGAGAGAGAGAAAGAGAGAAAGAGCGAGAGCGAGAAAAGGGGGAAGGGAAAAAAGTGGAAAAAAAACATCAGTTACCTCTCAAAGCTTGGTAAAATTTCATCCAAAAATACCAACAGAGGGAATGGATGGTTTTAAAATGTAAACCTTTCTAGTTGCCGCATCTGTTGGTTTAGTGTTTGGTGAAATTTCTTCCCTCCCTTCAGATACAGAACGTCAACACTCAAACATCCATTACCCACAAAAGGAATTTAGGTTTTAAAAAAAGAAAAAAAAACGAAGAAGAAAAATTATTTTTGCTTCCACGTGCTACCGACGACTTCCAGGTATTGACGAGCGACAGATGGTTGGAAGATTTTTTAGTTAAGTTTCGGAAACGAATATGCTTTGTCAACATCGAAGGAGCCAACCTGGATCGCCTTATCTCTTAAAAAGTCCCAGATAAAATTTTATACCGAAAGTTAATTAAATATGGCGTATATCCATCGCAAGAAGGTCTCTATTGAATTTTTTTTTTCTTTCCTTCCAGTAATTTCGTTCTTTGAGAAGATTTTACTTAAATAATTTTGCTGCAGGGAGAAAGATGTTTTTTTTTTACATTTATTTAGACTCATAACTAAGCTTGAACTTATAAGAATCTAATAATAATGCATATTTATTCTTGAAAGTATCCTTTACATTAAAAAAAATGAGCAAAAATTGAATTAATTTTTTCAGTCCACCACACAGTCATATATAATTTTTATTGCAATGATCCTATTTTTGATAATAACTTCTATATTTTATGCATAATAATTATGTAAAATAACGACATCAATTATTATCAGTTCATTCCACATATTTTATAATTTTTATGAGCAAAATTTTAAAGAGAAAAATTTTATTTCAATTTATAAATATTCTCCCAGTTTATGTTCATAATATTTTATTTAACAAATAAAATATTATCTCATATCCCAGTGGTTCTCAACCTTTTCATTTACCACCAAACTCAAAATTCGAGAATTTCAGTACCACCATCAGAAATATGCCTCGTATACAAATAGGAAGTCAAGATTAAACAAGTACCACTACGTGTATAACCGCGTACTTTACATATGCGAGACATGAGACCTCATATCCAGTATCACTGGTGGTACGCGTACCACAAGTTGAGAACCGCTGACTTAAACAGTTGTTTTCTTAAATTTATAATTATGCATACATCACTTCGTTTTCATAAAATTTTCCAAGTTGTTACTGTTTCATCTCACCCCAATGCAATTTTTTATACATAATATTTATAAACTTTTATAATTTTACATCTATCAATAGATTACAATATAATGAATCATCAGGCGATATTCATTTTTACTTCACTTACTAACTAGCACTGCTATCTATGATAGCCATCTTTATTAGCAATGCACATTTTTACACTTACGTCATTATAATTTTTACGTTTTATGAGTATTGTAACACTTCACATAATTGAATTTATTGACGAACATCTTTCGCATTCTCATCTTATCGGAACATTCTCGCCGTGTTTCGACATCTTTTCCACTGTCGATATCAACACATTACCAACACTCATTTTACTCAACTTATGCCAAAACATTTTACAACCTTCAAACATATTTATCTGTATATTAACACATCCCTTGCGTAATAAACAGATAACTTTTACCTTTATCACATTTTTTTGGCCATCTTTTACTCTTACATCTTTACATCTTCCTTTCGAAAACTTAACAGATCCACTTTCACATCTGTGTGGGATTACATCTTATACTTCCTGTTCTCCATCTCTAATTTTTCCTGTTTTTTTTTTTTGGTTTTTTTAATCATCCATCTTCCGTACCTTCTACCTTTTCAATCTCCTCCAGTTCCGTTTTATAATTACGAAATCAAATCTACTGAATGATTATTTTTAACTAACCGTCTCAAAATTCCAAAAATAATATAATAACCTGCAAAAACATGCGTGTCTTAAAATAGAAGAAGTAAAAAAAAATCCAACATCTAATTTTCACAGCTGATTTGCTGGATTAGATCCACTAATTGAGACCAATAGAGCGAAATATTTTAATATAGCTAAATGACTGCTATTAATGATACCTGTGTATATTAAGAAAGAAGAAGGAAAAAAAAGAAGGCGAAAAATGCTTTAATGTTGCTTTCCTCCAAGTAGTTAGAAAAAAATACTGTGCTCCTAGGAAGATAACATAAATTGCTCCAACAAAATTATCAGTGGCCATTTTAATTGTTCTTGCTTTACAGACATAAATCTTGCAGAGCATGAAGATACCATAAAAACAGCAGTTTTTAAGGCCATTGTTTAAAGAACACTCAACAGATGGCAGAACCATACGAAAGTTGTTTGTATCCATAAGCCAATTTTTAAATTTTGCTTTCTTCCATTAAAGTTACGTATTTGTCCATAATAATCTAAAATTTTCCCATATACTTTATATTAAAAAATGGTAAAGGAAAAAAAAAATATATTGCAATATATTTCCATGAATAAATTTTAAATATACTTAAAATTTAATCTGTGAATTTCAGATTAATTTTTTTTTTGGAGAAAGTAATAAATATTTAAAGAGAAAACTCGATTAATTACCGAAAAAAATAGTTAATAATATATTTACGATTTATGGCGACAGATGGCGCTGTCGAGCCGAGGGGTGAGGAAACTAGTGTTAAAAAAAGACTAGAGGGCGGAGCCGGGGTGTGACGAATATCGACCAATAGGAGAGTGACGTAGCGGGGATAACGGATAGGCTACTCGGAGTGTCGATACCTCCATCTAGTTGACAATGGAGGTACTTTAAGTGTCACCTTTTGCTATGTAAATTGGAACGAGGATGAAAAACATCCAAAAGGATTAATTGACTGCTGCTAATTGTGTCATGATTACACAACAGGAGAGATTGTCATGAAACCATTAATCTCCGGATTCATTTGATAATCAATTTGTCAGCCTAAGTGACAATCAGCTCTTAACCTCTTAACAAACGATTAAAAAAAAAAAAAGAAAAAGGAAAAACAAAAGAAAAAAGAATAGTAATTCTTCATAATTCGCTTAATTGAATTAATAATGTGCTTAATAATTATCTAAAAAATATCTGGAAAATTTAAATTTTCTCATGTTTATCCTATTGGTCGTTTTCTCTATTTATACGTCACGCCTTCTCGTGTCGTCAGCAAAACTTTCCATTTAAATTTTAATTCTTAATTTTTTATTCAATTAATTAATTCTAGGTAACTGTTTTTATATTTTTAAAACTTGAAAAAAAAATATTTTTCTTATTTTATAATTTTTTAAAAATTCGTTTTATGAAAGAGTTCTCTTCTTCGACTTATTTTTAAAAATAACGTTAGGTTTAGCTTATAATTGGAATTATTGCATTCGTTCTAATTCGCGACTTTGCAAAATTAGTAAACTAAAAAACTTTTTAAAACTTCATATTGAGTTATTTCAAGTTCTACGCATCGTAAGAAATTGATTCAGATATTGTTTGATAAAAAGTATATAACTTAAAATGTATTTTCGATTCTATTGATTTTCATTGTTAGACAATGCAGATGATCAAGCTTTAAAACAAGAACCTTCAAAGTAGTGAAGCTAAGTCGTGCGATCCCTATACTTAGGCCATTCTATTGTCAAAAAAATAAAAATTTTGATAAAAATTTAAATTCAGTAAATGATCTGATAGGATTAAAGGATGTGTCGTCGAGGTGTCCTTTAATGATTGAACATCATTACTGAATTTCGTGAAAATCTGCTAATTATTTCAAAAGTTATTAGTAAAGAACATTGCAGATATGAGCAGTATCTTATAAGCCTCCATTTCCTTCGGAGAGTAGGTCAAAAATTATGTAATTTGACATCACATAGTTCTAACTGAATAAGAGATAAAAATATAAAAAATGAGTAAAAAAGAAAACCGAAGCATCGCATGTAAGCATTGTGAGTTAGCAATTATTTAACTATCATTGGGAGGTTATAATAGAATACAGTAGTTTCATCTGTTTAATCACAAACAGTAGATCGAACAAAAAACTTACCATAATCAACTTTTGTAAGAATAGCAACAAAGGGAATTTGTTTTGCCATTCTTCCAAGTTTTGTATGTGTAGGTACTGCCAGTTTAATTGTTGGAAGTACTCAAATTATATTAAAAATACTATGTATATAAAACATATTTCAAGAGAAAATTACCATAAAAGTAGTTACGAGTGTTTTACAGGTAAGTTTATATCTCAAACAAATTAATGTTTAATATATGGGACATATAGTAGTGAACATTCAACTGATAGATGCAGCATATATATTAATATTGCAAATTCATGTTTGACAAAATAACCTAAGCTTTAAAAAAGTATTTTGGCATGAAAACGTTAACTAGTTTCTCAAGAATTGTGTACAACTAAATTTGATCTTTCACTTTGTTTAGCTATGGTTAACATTGATATAATAAAAAATGGTTTAAAAAAATTCAAAAACAAAACTGAAAAAGTTTTTTAAATAAAAAGATAAAATTTACACAATTAAAAATTACTTTAAACTAGAATACTTTTCAAAAAATTATATCTAGTTTAAATTAGCAAAGCTATAATTTCTAAACAATTTTGATTTTTGTCATCAGGAATCATTTCACTTTTTCATGTGCGTAGAGGTGCTGTTCTTCCACAAATATTTTTATCAGATGGTTACTATAGAAAAAATATCACCAATAATAATGTTACAGAGTGTTTTTTGCATTATTTTTGTAATTGATAATTGGTACATCAAGATTAATTATAACTGATTCTTTGTCAAAATATATTATGCGATGTGATGTTTACATTAATGAAGCAAACTGTCTCTTAACTGTGTAGAAATTTATTTTTTATATAAAACTAAAATTTAATTACTGTTTTATTTAAAATGTAGTTTTGCATCTAATGTAGGAAAATTTTTTATTCTCAGGCTCTTTGTATCCTGCACAATTTATCCAATTCAAACTCTACTGTGCAACTATTCTAAAAGAAGATATCTGACAATAATTTATATTGTAAATATGTAGATTGTATGTAGTTATTATTATATAAAAACAACTTTAAAAATTTCAATAGAATTTTGTTTATTTTTCATGCATAATCATTTGCATTTTTAAATACTTTATATCAGCTGGTATATTTGACACAACCGAATTACACTGACACAAAAGGCATTTTTGACAAATTGTCGAGAAAGTGCACATTTTATTCTTGTGCCATTTATTTACAATTGTACTTTAAAACAAAAAGTTTTTTTTTAATAAGGCAAATGCATAACTGTGATTTACGTTTCCATTCCTGAGGAAAACAATCACCTTTGTATATATATATATATATTTTTTCTTCAATAACAGGACAATACTCCAATATAAACAATTTTTACTGTCGATACAATGATTTAGTTTTGATATCGAATCAAACCCTTCTTATTGTATATTTACCATGAGATTTGATTGTTTAAAAGTATTTTAAACTGATGCAAACTTTTTTTTTCTTATTGTCTAATTATGACAAGATTAATACACATAAGCATTTTCCAAAATAATTGTGCTCAATTTTCAGCTGCCAGTTAATCGATAGATCATTCTTTTGGAATAAAATTTAAAATACAGAACTGCTGCTCTACAGACTAGAATTACTATTAGAGTTGATGGTCCCTCATTTCTATAAGGCTACAAAAATGGACTGCACTAACAATTAGCTAAATTTTGTACATTATTGAAGGAACAGACTGCAGCTGAAAATTGTACACATCATCTGGCTGAGAGTTCAACTGATAATGGCAGTGGCACTGTCATCAAATGACTGGCAAAAATTAGTTCTGTACAAGTGCTGTACAAGTAGACAATTGCTAACCCAGAATCACATATAAAAATTATATTTATTAATTAAATAGTTTATTTTTACATAATTAAAGTTTACAGAAATCATGCAGATAGTAACTGTTTGATTTTTCGCATACAAAATCAGAAGCAAGTTTTCAGTCAGCAATAATCTGTTGTACGAGAGGACAATGCCACTGTCCGGTAGCTTGTGCGTATTGATAGAATAACGCGTTGCAGTCTTTAATGGCAACCAGAAAAAGTTAGCCTATACATGAATTTTTAAGTGAAACAAGGAACATTGCTTTGTTTATATATTTCTGGCCAAAAAGATATCGTCAACATTACCGTAACACATGCTAGGCATTTCTTATATCAAATTAACCACTGCTTGCAACAAAATAGTGAAGCAGTGGATAGATAACAAGCCAATATGACATTACTCTTAAATTCTACAGATTTATTCATTTACATCACATGGTGTTGTATAAAGGGTTAGCATGCCTCTGTTTAGCTGATAGTTTTGTCAGGGGATGACTTTTTCCCTGCTGTTTTCGCACTTTTCTTGGTGGACCTGGTGGTGGAGGTGGAATTGAAATAGGGATGGATTTTAATAGTGGTGGTGATCTGGTAGGAGATAAATTCTTAATGTCTTCCAATTTTGACACATTTTCACTGGAAGTAGTCCGAGTTAATTGCTGGGTAATTTGTATCACATTTTTTTGGAGCCCATTTGAGGAAAGTGATCTTGGCAATTTTGGAAGATTTTGTATATTTGTTAGTGTTTCTGAGAATAGTCTTGTATTTGGCAACGATGTTTGATTACATGTTCGGCCTGGTTGGCCTTGAAGAGACTTTTTTAAGCATTCTAAATCTAAACTAGCTTTCCGGTGAGGTGCAGGAGGAGGTGGGGGAGGCAATTGTTTTTCTTCGGTATTTTGCACTTTGTCTATGTGGCATTTATGCGTACTTACAGATGTTGGTTTAGAATGGATTCTTACATCACGACCCACTGTACATAGCCTGGACCTGCAGTCTATGGTAGGTGATGATGGAGTACTGGTAGATGTGCATTCACAAGGCTCTTCTCTAGGCACTGCATCTATTTCCTCTCCATCTCTATTCAATATAACAATCCTCTCCCTCTTATGAGAAGTGGATCCTGATTTGGCTTCTAATTCTTTTGTTAATCGTTTCACCATTCCCGAATCTTTCTCTTCAATTTCTGGAGATTGAATTCCACTGACTAGACTTTTTCCATATTCTTTAATTAATTTCATTTGTTCTTTATTTGTTTTATATTCTTCACTTATATCTTTACTAATGGTTGATTTCACATGCAAATTTTCTAATAGTTCTTTCTGTTGTTTAACAGTTCCTGGTAGAGGATTATCACCTAATCCTTTATCTGTTTTTTGATTTGTACTATTATTATTTATATTAATATTACTAAGTTCCATTATATCTAAACCAGACTGAAATTTACTTTCATTGGTTTTACCAATCAAAGAGATATTACATCTCTCTATTGGTATAGACTGAATGGCACTATTGAGAATTTCTTGAGTTCCACAAATCACATCATTGACTGCTTCAACAACTGATGGTGAA
This sequence comes from Olivierus martensii, assembly GCA_000484575.1. Classification (NCBI taxonomy): domain Eukaryota; kingdom Metazoa; phylum Arthropoda; class Arachnida; order Scorpiones; family Buthidae; genus Olivierus; species Olivierus martensii. The sequence goes on along the minus strand of AYEL01090973.1, from coordinate 55,203 downwards.
CTAACACTGTGAATGATTCCAGTTCTGTTTGATTCTGGTGATGTTATCCTTCCTTTAGGTGTTTTAAATGGCCTGGGACCTGCCAAAGCTGGTAATGGATAATATTTACCACTATACATGGAAGAAGGCCTATGTTCGTTACGTAAACTGTTTGACCTTTGAACACACTTAACATCATCGTCTCCTTCAGGATAAACTTCAGGTGGAGTTGAGGGTGTAGACTGAGAAAGAACAGGAAAATTTGCATCAAATGCTTTCTTTGTATTCTGTTCTTCCAACTGTTGTTTTGTTCTTAAAACTGTTCCTGGAGTCCAAGGAATAGCTTCCTTGTTATAGATTTCATTCTGTGGAGAACAATTATCTGTGGATAAAGTTATCTGTGATGTTTCTACGAATTTCTGTTGATTTACATTATTGGTCAGTCCAATTCGTAGTGGTTTATTTGTTAGAGTTTCTTGTAAAATTGAATGTTGCATAGGTATCTGAGAAACCTGACTGTGATTTGAAGTATGACAAATATTTGATGTAGTCTTCATTTCACCTGCACAAAGTGATTCCAATTTTGACTGATTAACATCAACAGCAGAATCCTCAATAGCACAAATATCATTTGATAAAATGTTTATAGTTGAGTTATCAGAATGTTTGGATGCTTGAATTGCCAAATCTTGATTTATTTCTAAAGTATTTGTTTTTGCTGGATTAAAAATGGGAATGAAAGATTTCTGTATTAAATTTTCTGGCATATCATTATCCAGCTGGTCAAGATTATTTTCTAAAAATGAATTCGGCATATTTAGCAAACAGATTTCTTTTGAACCATGTTGCATATCATCTTTACATAGATCATTTTTTAATTCATTGTTTTGATAAATGAAGTCAGTCATTACAGGTTTTTCACTACTATCAATAGTAGGCCAAGGATAAGGTTTAATTAATACAGCTTAATGTTTAGCAATTGGCATTTTTGTCTGAGAAACTATCGGATCTACTCCTTGGATATCTTGTTCTAAACTATTTTCAATGCTTTTCTTGATTAATCCCTCATCTACAGGAGAGGGAGTTCCAGGTTTTGAATTTCCACATTCAAAATGGTTAGCTAAATTTAATACTAAACCACCTTTATTGGGAGGTTCAGGTTTAATTGGTTTTGATGCAGATGGAATAGTATTTACTTGTGATTCTAATTTATTAATTCTGTCTTTAATAGATGATACTCTAGGTATTCCACTATCAACATTCAGTGTCAAGATCCCATTTTCCATGCTTATGGTCATCTCGGAAATATCTGAATCAGATTTTGGAGAGCATTCAGTCTCATCGTCGGCTGCTGTAGATGTTTTATTTTCTGTACTATTATAAAATTCTGGATCTGTTACAAATCTTCTTGCATATTTTTCTTTTTTATTGGTTTTATAATATCCATCTAAATAATAAAAAAAAAAATTATTTAACTAAATAAAATAATTTCTGTATAAAATATAAAAATAATATGCATTATTATTAGACTCCCTGTTAACTGTTATCCGCTATGGGATCGTATCTCAGATCAGATAATAATTTCTGTATAAAATATAAAAATAATATGCATTATTATTAGACTCCCTGTTAACTGACCACTATGGGATCGTATCTCAGATCAGCTAAACAAATGGCCAGTTAATCCAAAAACACTTATACAATCTATAAATCGTATTTTACATGAATATATATTTTTTTATTTAAGTAAAATTTACTTAGATAAAAAATGATTTAAATTCAATTTTTGAAGCAAAATCATACCAATTTTTGATAGGTATTATTTAAATAGCAACCAAGTTATCTTTATAATAAGATCTATCGAATATTATTTCAAGCATTTTCTTTTCTTCCAAATGACTTATTCTTTTTCTTTATTTTTATTTCTGCTCATAACTTGATAAAATTTGGACAGTTAAAGTGAGATCAGATAAGAGGGAATCTATTGTAATTATAAACTAATCTTCAAAACTATTAGAAATGCAAAATTTGCAAAAATGAAACTTGATATAATTACTATTTTAAGATTAATATTATCTGATGATATCTTAACTACATAGAAAACTTATAATACAAATGATTTCGGAATAATCAAATTTCTAATAGATGAAATAATCATTCTGGAAAAAGTGATACACAATGTTAAGAATTATTATAGTATTCTCTTTCAAAATTAAGAAATGTATATACATTTACAAATTTTAAAAAAGTCTATCACAAAATCACCAAATTAAATTCAATACTTCTTAAGTTTCTCCTTTTCTTGATACTGAAATAAATTTTATTAATAAGTATAGCTAATTATAAAATTTTTCCGTAACAGCAGAGTCACACTTAATTTTTATACTATAGATTTTCCAATATTAATGATTAATTATTAATGAAATTCATATCAGCTCCACGAATAACTCGAATGGCTCAAGAAAATCAAAATCAATATTCAGTCAACTGACATACATTGCAGAGAATTTTTCCATAAATTATTACACAAGCTTCTTTTCTTAAACTCCTGCATTTTTGCTGAGAATGGAAAAAGTTTTGTCTTACAGTAATGGTGTTTTTTTATGTGACAGATCAGGTGATCAACAAAATATAAAATAAAAAAAAAAAGCAAACAGTTTGTATGTTTGCTTGTCAACTGGGATCAAAACAGTGGATAAATCTAATTATACTTCTAGTGTAATACTAATAAAACACAATGAGACAGATTAGAGATAATCCTTTGTCTAATTGTTTCAGATTTAATTACATAGAAATTCAATAATTTCAAAATACTGTTAATACTAATAATTTCAAAAAAAGAGTCTCTCAAATAAATTTGAAAAGATTAGCTCCGTAGCATTCAATATGCAATATTTTTCCAAATTATCTTTCTATTGGTAAATTTCTAATTCAATCAAGTTTGAACAGGAAAATAAAATCATTTATTAAATATTCAATATGCAATATTTTTCCAAATTATCTTTCTATTGGTAAATTTCTAATTCAATCAAATTTGAACAGCAAAATAAAATCATCTATTAAATTTTTTTAGTACATTAGCCTAAAATCTTCTCAAAAATGATAAAAAATACTTTTATTTTCCCTTCCAGCATTATCCCCTTGCTTGGAAATTTTTTAAATTTCAAGTTTTTGCATCTTTTTTTAATTATTTCAACAGTGAATATACAGAATCTGGCCTACCAAATCTGACTTCAAGTATGTTAAACTCAAAAATGCATCATGAAGTACTTGCATCTTTTTTTAATTATTTCAACAGTGAATATACAGAATCTGGCCTACCAAATCTCCTGACTTCAAGTATGTTAAACTCAAAAATGCATCATGAAGCACAATGCATAATGCTAATTAAGGTCCAAGATTTTTCAGGACATGCAGAATTTTATGATGTGCCATGGAATTTTTAGAAAATATCCAATTTTATAATTTTCAGAAGAAACTCATAATTATTAATACATATAAAATTGCTTTCTCCATCTATTCGGATATTGTCAGTTCTGATTTAAATCATATTGTCAAAATGCAGAAAATATATCATGTTTCATTATTACAAGATGACATAGTAGTTAAGACTAATATTTATAATATGTGATGGATGTGTGTTAAACACATGCAATATTATATATGCTGTATTTGATAAAATAAAAGATATGTTGTTTTAAATTTGTTTCATCTTGTTAGTGACTTCTGACACACATTATTATTAAAATATTGAAAATACATCTAAATCGGGAATCTCGATATCTCAATCGATACGGAAAAGTGATTAATTAAATATAGGTATAGATATTTTGTAAAAATAATGCATTGAAAAACTGCAATTTCGCTCAGCCACAGAATTATCCAATTTTTGCTGTGGAAAATCCTGGGCTTTAGTGTTAATTATCAATTAGTTATAAGCAAATATGATTTTATACTGTTTTAAATTATATCATATACAGCTAATATCATGTACTTATATTAAAAATAACTGGATCGTTTATTTTGAAAGTGGTGTAAGTCCATTTTTTTTAAAAAACTAAAATACAGTGATATCTCGGTTCACGAACACAATCCGTTCCTTGACCCTGTTTGTGATCCGAAAAGTTCGTAATCTGAATCAATTTTTCCCATTGCAATTAATGTAAATCCAAATATAAATTTTTTTCTAGGACAAAAAACGTATGTTATGGTTTTATGTGTGGAAATAATACAGAAAGGAAATAAATATAACAGTAATATTAGAATAATACGTTTTTTATCCTAGAAAAAAAATTTTTAACATGTTATGGCTTATACGTTTTTGTCCTAGGAAAATTTTAACATGTTATGGCTTTATGTGTGGTAAAAAATTTCAACATGTTATGGCTTTATGTGTGGAAATAATACAGAAATTTTTTAACATGTTATGGCTTTATGTGTGGAAATAATACAGAAAGAATTAATGTAAATCCAAATAATACGTTTTTTGTCCTAGAAAAATTTTTAAACTCATTATGGCTGTTATGGTTTTATGTGTGGAAATAATACAGAAAGGAAATAAATATAACAGTAATATTAGAATAATACGTTTTTTATCCTAGAAAAAAAATTTTTAACATGTTATGGCTTATACGTTTTTGTCCTAGGAAAATTTTAACATGTTATGGCTTTGTGTGAATCCGAGTCAATTTTTCCCATTGCAATTAATGTAAATCCAAATAATACGTTTTTTCCCAATTTTTCCCATTGCAATTAATGTAAATCCAAATAATACGTTTTTTTGTCCTAGAAATTTTTCCCATTGCAATTAATGTAAATCCAAATAATACGTTTTTTTTATCCTACAAAAATTTTTCCCATTGCAATTAATGTAAATCCAAATAATACGTTTTTTGTCCATTTCCCATTGCAATTAATGTAAATCCAAATAATACATTTTTTGTCCTCCCATTGCAATTAATGTAAATCCAAATAATGCGTTTTTTGTCCTATTGCAATTAATGTAAATCCAAATAATACGTTTTTTTATCCTAGAAAAATAATTTTATGCAATTAATGTAAATCCAAATAATACGTTTTTTGTCCTAGGAAAAAATTAATGTAAATCCAAATAATACGTTTTTTATCCTAGAAAAAATTTTTTTGATCCGAAAAGTTCGTAATCCGAATCAATTTTTCCCATTGCAATTAAACTCTTCCGATCTATCCGAATCAATTTTTCCTATTGCAATTAATGTAAATCTAAATAATACGTTTTGAATAATTTTTCCCAATTGCAATTAATGTAAATCCCCTAATACGTTTTTGTCCTAGAAAAAATTTTTAACATGTTATGGCTTTATGTGTGGTAAAAAATTTCAACATGTTATGGCTTTATGTGTGGAAATAATACAGAAATTAAATAAATATAACAGTAATATTAGAAGAAAGCATGTTTAACACCACCACCAAATAAATATAACAGTAATATTAGAAGAAAGCATGTTTAACACCACTTTTAACAGTAATATTAGAAGAAAGCATGTTTAATACCACCTTCACTAACACACAACAGTAATATTAGAAGAAAGCATGTTTAACATCACCTTCACTAACACTCCAGTAATATTAGAAAAAAGCATGTTTAACACCACCTTCACTAACACTTAACCTTTTTTGGGAGCCATAATAAGGGATAAATTTAATTAAGTAAAGAAAAGATTTTTTGGGAGCCATAATAACGGATAAATTTAATTAAATAAAGAAAAAACAATAAGGGATAAATTTAATTAAATAAAGAAAAAAAACTAAAATATCAACACTGCCATAATAAGGGATAAATTTAATTAAATAAAGAAAAAAACTAAAAAAATATAACAGTAATATTAGAAGAAAGCATGTTTAACTTTTTTGGGAGTGGCATGTTTAACACCACCTTCACTAACACTTTTAACTTTTTTGGGAGCCGTGTTTAACACCACCTTCACTAACACTTTTAACTTTTTTGGGAGCCTTAAAAGGGATAAATTTAATTAAATAAAGAAAAAACTAAAATATCAACACTTCTTGGAACTTTACTATACCTATGTGAGCTGGGCAAACTGGATTGTTGCTGGGGGCGAGACTGTGCGCAGTTTTGTGCTCCATGCGCTCGTGCGTAGTGTTCGTAAACCGAAGCATCGTTCGTAAAGCGAAGCAAAATTTGTTTGCAAAGGATGTTCGTAAACCGATTTGTTCCTGAACCGAGACGTTCGTGATTCGAGGTATCACTGTATTACATTAATTTAATGTAAAATTTTTATATATGTAATATCTCATTGTTTTAAAAAAATGGACTTACATCACTTTCAAAATAAAAAATTCTTTATTAATTGCATTCTATTATTCTAAAAGTAGAAAAAAGTTAATAATACAAACAGTTACAATATAAATATTATCTCTGGAATTCTGAAACAAAAGTCATTATTACATATTAGAAGTAGACTAAACTTAATAAAAACAGAAGATTAGGGAAATTATATTATTTTTTGAGAAATCAAAATTTCAATTCTACAACGTTGATACTCTTACAAATTTCTGCAAACAATTACGATCAATGCTTATTATGTAGGCCAAATTTTATGTAAGTCAAAATTTTTTATACAATATAGTACAGATAAAGATTAACAAAATTTTATTGTTAATCTGGCATAATATATATATATTTAACAAACTATCAAATTTTAGATGCATAAGAATTATATATTTCACGTGTGTCCTATACACTTTGGAAGACATTATTTTAGATATACAGCTGAAATAATTCAGGATATTGCTGGATGAACAGAACATAATAAAAAAGGAAATATTTGATAAATTCAAATGTATTATATTGAATTTGAATTGATTGGAAATGTCAGCCAAAACTTTTCAAAATTAAGATCAAATATTGGACTGGTAGACTAGTTTAACTGGCACTAGATTATAATAAATAAAACATGCAATTTTGAAAGGTGATGACTGTTTTATACATATTATTCCATGCTATTTATAAGGAATTATTTGCATAATTAATAAAACTGTTTTGAGGCATGAAAAATTAATAAGATTATTGTAAAAAGTTGATTTTTATAATTTAAATAGACAATTGGAATGCATATAACATGAAAAAATAAAATATGGTAATTAAAAAGATTAAGAGATTAAACAGATGAATTTCTTTAATCAGATTTATTTGCTGAGCCCTTAATTAAGAGTACAAAAAATACTACATACAATGCCTGTTACTCAAATATCAGTGGAATGCTTTTATCAATGCATTTTATTCTAAATGACATAAGATCGTCAATGAAAAACAATCTGTTAGAAGCAATATTATTCTTACATACAGACAACAACTTAACATGTTTATATTATTAAAATATAAATTTTTATGAACATTGAAACTATATATTTATTATTTTTGATTTCATTATAAAAGAAGTTTTTATTTTGTAACCATAATGAAAAGTGTGAAATCTTAGATATTTTAACTGAGATCCCGCCTTGAACAGAATATATAGCAATGATTTTCTTTGAATGAAATCCATCTAAAAAATTAGATTTAATATATTAACAAAAAACAGAAGTTCCATATTTATCTTATGCAATTAACTATTTATATTATGATAGAATTTCATGTTGAAAAATAATGATTTATATAGAAAACGATTCAAATTAATATTATTGTTTATATTATAAATTTGATTAATCATTAAATTCTGATATTAGTACGTTATTGTACTTTGTTGCACACTGTACATTGTAGATTAATTTCAAATATCAGTATATAATAATTTCCAACTAATGCAGAAAATGTTTAAATTGAAAGTTAATATACAAAAGTCATGAATAATTTGAATTTATATGCAAACTATTTTTGTCAATAAACTTATTCAAAATCAATATTCAGTCAACTGACATACATTGCAGAGAATTTTTCCATAAATTATTACTTCTTTTCTTATTCTTTTTCTTTTCTTCATTATTTATTTATTAAAATAAATAATAAATTTACTAATAATTTTGTATTTTAAATTTAATATTTAAGGAAAAGTACTAAAAAAATATTCCTTAGTTTTGATATACACTATACAAAAGAAATAAGAAGTTTTATAAAAATCCAGAAGAAAAAAGGATTAATTAAATGAAAACTATTATAATTTTAATTTATTAATTATTAAATTAGTGCATTCAACTGCATTTATTAATTATTAAATTAGTGTAAATTACAGCATTTTCTGCAGTAAATACTCAAAAACAACTTTATTATGTTTAATAAAGTTGTTTTGAAAATTTACTGCAGAAAGTGCTTATTATATACTTCAATTACTTAAGGATTAATCAGAATTTGCTTTTTTTTTTTTTGCTTAAATAAAAATAGATTTAATTTATTCCAGAATAAATCTTGTATCCATATAAGTCTTTTCAACTTAGTGAAGATCCAAATCAAATATGAAAAGTATATATTTAAAATTCTAATATTAATTTTTTATTTTAATAAAATGTTAATGCAGTAAACCACAGCTAATGAATCAAGAAAACAAAACAAATCTAAACAAATAACACAGAACTGTCAATAATTAAATATACAACACTCCATATTTGGAAATTAAAATTTTTACAAATCTGAATATAGGAAAAGAATTCATAAAGAAACAATAAATAAAAATAAATCATTTAAACTGATCTAAGTGAACTATTAATAAATTAATGGTTATATTACTCGAATATTTAAGTATCCAGGATAAAAATATAAATGAAATAATAATATAATTATTAGCAGTTACAGCTGAATTATCATATAAAAAATATAGTTATAATAAAATTTAAAAAAAATGCAATTGTTTATGCATACTTAAATATCAGAAAAATAAAATTTGCAGATATTTTAACCTGATTTGTATCATTGGAGTTATGAAGATTACATGTTTTAAATGATGCAACAACCTATGTTCATGTATTAAAATAGCTTATTTCATAAATAAAATAATCACTGTTTATAAGCAAAATTAACCACCAAAATTAAAATCTTTGCAGTACAAAAATCTTATTAAAATTTTCTATAAATTTCATAAGAATTTTTTGTTTCAAATAAATAAAAATATTATTATTTTGAAAGAAAAACACAAAATTCTCAATATTTAGAAATTTTTAAAAATTAAAAATAAATATTTTAATTTATAGTTAAATTTTTTCCTAAATTAATATAAGTATTTATATTTATGAGCCTATAAAAGAAAGAACATCTGGAAATTAATTATTCAGTTTAAAAAATTCAAGGCCATTTAATTTATGCATAAACTACCATATCATCTTAAATTCTAAATTATCTCCAAAATATAAATACATTTCAACTATTATTATTAAAGTAGATATTTTCAAGAATAATATTAAATAATTCAGTACCTGCATGAAACTCCCTGGTGGATGGTTGAATGGAAAATAACATATCTGCAGTGGCATCATCAGGAGACCATGATTTAGGTCTTGTAGTGCCACCTGGTATTACTAAATAGGCACATTCATCTCTCTTAAAATTTCTTAATTTTTTATCTTCTTTCCTCCTGCCCTTTTTTGGCTTCTCTGGTGATTTTAAATTGGTTTCAGATTTGGAGCGCCAAAGACTATTATGTCTTTGTTTACTATTGAAACAAAAAACAATCTTAAAAGCTGCACATGCTTAAATTTAAAAAAAAAAAATACATATAGAAATAAATATACCTAGCATCCAGAATCCCTTGATATATTTCTAACTGCTTTAAAAAACCAGAATTTGGTTTGATACAATTTCTTTTGTTCTTGACAAATTCTAAAGCTTTATTTAAGTTCCAGTCATAAGCTTTCATGACATAAGCTATGACTACAGATGCTGATCTACTAATGCCCATTTTACAGTGAACTAACACTTTAGAACCTTTATTTCTGTTTAAAAAATATATATTTCATAAATTATTCCAAATTTCACATTGATATTATTTATTTTTAAATTTATATAGTTATAAACTTACTTCACTTTGGCAATATACTTATAGGTTTTATCCCAATATTGAAGCATTTGAGTAGTTTCATCATCATAAACACGAATATTTGAATAATCAAACATTCCAGGAAAAAAATTATCAATTTCTCTTGTCACATTAAGAATGTGTCCCACTCTAAAAATTAAAATTTAGATTTTCAATTTCTTCTTTTTGTTATGAAGTTCATATTCAGTATTTAATAAACAAACACCTACCCATTGAATTTTAATTCCTCTAAATTAGATGCATTCCACTCAGATCCTAAATAGAGATATTCAAAAATTTCTGTAGGTGCATCCATCTGTCCTAATATAGTTAACATTTCTTGATCAATAAATGGTTTATACTCATTAAGATTCATGTCTAATTCCTCTTCTAATCGATTACGAATCTTTAAAAAATAAATGGTTTAATTCAAAAGAAATGCAAAGTATAAAAAAAAATTACAATGAAAACAACTTACATATTTACTAGTTACTTCATCTAGATCTACAGACATCATCAACTCTTTAAGTTTTGTACGAATGAGTTTTTCAGTATTATCTCGCTCTGTTGGTCTTAAAAGAAATTTTGCTATTTATTTATATTTTCATTTAAAAAATTTTAAAGGCAAATTTAAAACCATTATAATACTTACTCTGAACGCAGTGAATCAGGAGAAAGTGGTCTCCGAGATACCAGATCGTCCATGGCATGCCTGTAGGAAATAAACATTTTTTTTTATAAGATTAAGAAGATAATTTAGTAATGTTTTAATCAAAACTCTGTTAACAAACCATTCATTGAGGCAAGAACGATCTGATTCAATTCGTTTTTCATAGTTTTCAATCCACTGGTGAGTCCCACCTCCCATATAATAATTATATTCTCGTGCTCTTGCACTTGCCTTGTGCAATGTTTGAAGAGCTGACCTGAAATAAGTATTAATCAAAGATAGTTAAAAAATGTTGGAAGCACAATTTTAATAAAAAAAGTTTAATAATTTATAAACTCCTTACAGGAAATCATTAAGTAATACATTGTAGTGTATTATAATTACAAAATTCTGATCAGACCTAACTTCCTAGAAACAAAACATCAGGAAGTGTTCTACTTGCAACATTAATGATATTTTATAACGTCAAACAATACTTAATATATTATTTTTATTCCCTATTAAGAAAACTATTAAAGCAAACTAGATTCACATTAAAAAAAAAGCACGAGGTCACTCCATAAATAGATTACACAAATATAACAATTAAATGGCTAGTACACCTCCTTAATTTCTTTATAAACAATTGCAAGTAATTGTTCTCCCACTCATCACCTTCATAGATTGTGGTCATCCCTGTGTCAATGACATTATCATTGAGCAAGACAGGTTCCGGGAAATCATAGCAAGAACTAGTACCAGTTGTACAGGACAAGATGCGAGCTTTTCGTGCTCTTCAGAAACTATTTATGAGGCCAGATGGCCAGAAAGAGAAAATGACTTATATTTAAATATTTCTGGCAAGAGGAAAATTAAATACTGTAATTAATTAATGCACATCACCCAGAAATGCAGTGCAACAGTCAGAAGACAATTAATCTTAATTTTTTCCATTAAACTAAGCAATAGCTTAATTAATAACAAGACTTATGATATTAATATTCGTTTATAACGAATATTAATTAATCAAAATGAATTATCATCCTGAAGCTATTAATAAAGTGTTATTTTTAATCATCAAAAGCTTCGAAATCATCTAAATACCAAGTAACCAAAGAAAGTAGAAGAATGTTCCAAAAGAGAAAAGTCATACAATTTGAACATGTTAAACTGAACCAATTTTCTAAGATTTTTGTAATTTTTTATTTTTGTACATCTATCTAAAACTTTATTTCTCGAGCTTTTTAGCAATATTTTTGTTGGCTGTGGGAGTAACAAATTTTTCATTTTAAAAATCCAATTAACTTCTCTACGTGGCCATTATAAAATGTATAGGAGTGACATAAATCGATCAAATTATAAATGGTAGAATCCAGTTCTGAAAATAATACCAAAATTCCTTCAAATTTATAAGAACAAAATTGAATCACAATGCAAAAAGAAATTTAATTATATTTCTTTTTTTTTGACGTAATTTACGAAAAAAAAAAAAAAAAAAAATGACGTACAGTACGTCCATATTAGGTCAACGAGTGTTCCAGGTCACCTTGGCACGGTATGACCCGTCTGTTTACAGACTAGAAACTTTTATGCCCATTCACCCATATTTTATAATGCTCTAAAAATACGTACGAGTTTTCTTAACGATCGAATTTAAAACTATACGAAAATAAAACTTGTTAATACATGCTTGCGTTCTTCTGCTAAAGAAAATGGATAAAGCCAGCCACTTCTCGCCAGTAAACATCGGCGACGTAGGGCATCACGTGACTACAAGTCATTCGTCACTACTGTATTTTCTATATTTGGTACTGGTGGGACTTCTTAGACGGCGCTTTAAACTGCTACGCGCTCAGCATTTCTATACCTAATGTGGGCAATCCGTCCGTGTCCCACTAGCCCGAAGAATATATAGTTAATCGTTTGCCCAGTTATATTTTTACCAACCGAATTTAGCCAGAATCGCCTTAAAAAAGCTCTTGTCGCCAAACCAAAAACAAAGACGACGCGAATTAATCTAAACAGCAAATAATAGACACCTACCACTCAGACGATCTGATCAGAAAGACAGCCAACTTTGTTCTGTGTAACTGTGTCGTCAAACCTGGTTGTCCTTGACTGTGCGGGAACCCAAGGTGTCCGATGTACCTCTACTCGTCCCTGTTATTGACAACACTGCCCTGACCTTATACCCGGTAGCGATTTTTTAATACCCATTGTATAGATTTAGTAACAATTACCGTTAGTTTTTATGGCTCTTTAAAACACACCAATACCGGCCATCTAATTTGCTCTACATAAAATAATAATAGCAGTCGCCTATCCTACGGGACCTACCAGTAAATTGTTATTATCTATCCCGGATAATAGGATTTTACGTGCCACCATTTACATGCTACAACAATTAGGAAACACTGTATATACCGGATATGGAGATATACCTACCACATGGCCTGTACGGAGACAGGTTTGAAGATATGGTGTCTTCCGGTCGAACTGATGCTAAAGCCACTGCAAACATATAGAATTAATAAATTTTATGTTAATATTTCATGATTGGTTACGTAATAATATGCAAATTCTTACCCGTCTCCATCGAGTGTAATCGAAGTGTCTGCCCAGACAGGTAGCACCAGGCCAATCGTAGTTTTGACATTGCAATCGATTCCCAGCAAACAACTCTCTTCGGTGTTCTGTCGACCTATGCAGGATACAACAACCAGGTACCTCATCCTACCGGTGTGAACACTTTCTAACTTGACTGCCTAACAAACGGAAAGATTTTGAGATTATTCTTCTTCGTATGGGAAAAAGAGCGCCACTGAAACACTTACCATTTTGAGTGTGTCGACAGGACGCAATAAATAAAACATGGACTGTAAGTGTTGCTGGATATCACTGGCTGAAATCAAATACAACTTATAAGAACAGCTTAACTACATAAAAAGATTTTTAAACTACCACATCTCACCTCCATTGCTTCTGTTTTTTCTGTAAACGTGCATGCATTCATCGTGAGGCAACACTATAGCGGCACCTTTGACGACAAAGTAGCATTCGTTGATACTGCAAAAGACACAGAGGGAAACATTTTTCTCACGCAATATAAAACAAAAACTTTTTCAGTTTGTCTTTTATAACAGGTTTGTTTCTTCACTTCAAAAAAAAAAAAAAAAAAAACTTTTTCAGTTTGTCTTTTATAACAGGTTTGTTTCTTCACTAAAAAAAAAAAAAAAAAAATAGATAATTTGGCCCATCCAAAAGAAAAAGCTGTTCCAACAATCGATACAAAGGGATTTAATTAGCGTACCAATTGAAGACGCTAGGTTGGCAACATTTTGCGACCAATCACTTCGATAATGACCGAGAAGCCATTATTCTTCACATGACCTGTGTGGAGTCTTTTGGCTAGGCAAGAATCGCCCGAAAGGCTAAGGAAGCAGACAAATCGACTCCACATCCTAAACATCAGTTCAACACACTCTAACAAGAATAAACTGCATATAAAAGAAAAAAAAATATATTTTCCCCGTTTTCATTTTCTCTATTTTTTTCAGTTCGAAACATTCATATAAAATAGTTTCCTTCACATCAAACAATTCTTCTGGCTGGTTATTCAACAGTATGATTGATGAACTATTTTTTGAACTGTTTATGCATTGTTTATTGTCATGAGAATATATGTAGCACTGATCCGTAAATAAATTTCGTAATGCTGAGAAAATAAAAATCTGGGCAGTGGAAACAGAAACCATCAGCTGACAACAAAAATTTCTATTTACAGCATTACTCGAATAAAAAAAAAAAGATTAACTGTGCTCCGAATACTCGGTTTAAAGTGATCTTCCATGCAAACATTCCTATCTCGACGATCTAAAAAGGTACTCTCTCCAAAACCATTATCGAGAGTAGATGACGAAAAACAATCGTATCGTGTCGGAATAAGTTAAAATGAGTTAATACCAACACTTTAATTACGATAATAAGTGTGCTGTCGAGGCTCCTAGAATTCTGCACGTAATAGGCAGCTTATCCAGGAAGTGCTCATAAATTTTTGAAAAAAATCGCGCCAGTGGAGGACCCGTGTCACCGGTATCGATTTTTCTATTACACCTAGACACACGCACAGTCTAGACTGTTTGGACAATCGATAATTGTGGTCCTTCACCCCGAAAATAGAGAACTCTCGAAACTTAACTGGATATCTTACTTGGTCCGGAGATGGAAGAGTGTAAAAATGCGTTGTAGCCAACTTTAACAAGTGCATTCACCTATCTCTGACCTACTCTAGCCGGACGTGGCGAACAGTGGAATATGTCCGTTTAAAGAAAAGAACAGTTTCGTATCCTAAAATGTAACATACACGTTACCAAACGGCTCCTACTAGAACAGTGGAATATGTCCGTTTAAAGAAAAGAACAGTTTCGTATCCTAAAATGTAACATATCAAAATACACGTTACCAAACGGCACCTACTCTACGGGAAAACGAGGTGAATGATATATCAAGGTCAAGAACTATATTATCGCCCACTTTAATAAAGCCATTTGCACTTATAGGGTGGTCTTTATCAATTTTGTGGGCGTTCGGAGCCGCCAGTATAGGCTTTAAGAGCAATGAGGTTCTACACATTTATCATATTTCATTTATTTGTCAGGAGGGGCATTAAAAGGTTATGTACAGTCGCTACTACTCCGGTCGTCGACACTGTTTAACGAATTTTAGTCTGGTGTTTAGAAAGTATAAAATCAACAGTTTAGAGAGAACAATTAACCGCTCAGATTTTCTGTAAAAAAAGTACCGACCGCTAAACTAATCTTATCGGTCTACAGTGGCTAATTGCTTCCTACCAAACGGCAGGCATACACTGGGGGGTAATGACGTCAATACCTAGAAGGAGGGTGGTGTATTTTCACTAGCTGATGAAGGGATGCAGTCTGACAAGTACCCAACAACACCCGATGTCCCGGAGAAGGTTATCGAACTGAAAGCAATAGTTTTGGAAGAGTTTTCTTTCCTCTAGCCACCAGTGCGACTTTTAAAAAGCAGTTTGTGCACACACACCTTTCGTTTTATTGGATTTATACGTGGCGCCGATAACTGGAGTTGGCGTAACGTGACGAGATCACGTACGGAAGGGTCGACAACCCCTACTACTGAAAATTTCCCTTCGTTATGGTATTTGTTTTCTATGTCATTATAATCGGGGCTTGGAGTGGCAAATCCGGTTTACTTTCTCTTCCTACACGAACGAAATTCCGTCCCAGTAAGTTATGGCGTTCAAATTTCTATCCGTCAGCCACAAGATACGTAAAACGGAAACAGACAAGTACAGACTTATTAAAACGGAATCGTTCTGTTTTTTTTTTTCTTTGTGTAATTTCGCTTTCGCGTGCCAAGTAGTTCCCCAATCCCGATATTCCTAGCGTATTTACACGTGTCGTTTGTAAGCTAGCCAATTAGTCCATCAACAACTGCTGACTGAAAATGAATAGAATGAAGCACGGCCGACACCCACTTTACAGTATCCCTTCCGAAAGACGTTCGTCGTTCTTTGAATACGCTTAGCTTCTCAATCCTGAAACAGAATGGGGTCAGACACGACCAAACGCCCCTGACCGCTTTGTGTATGTCCTAGGAAGTCCGTAAGAATAAATAAAAACTTAAAAAAAAAAAAGTCGGACATCCATCCACGGATGCATTTTCTGATAACTAGGCATAGGATAAGCGCCGTTCAAAATCATTATTTTAAAAACTGTAAACATGTTTATATAAATAGGATGGACACAAAGTTCAACAACAACAACTGGGGAAACTTTTTAATATTTTACACAAAAAAATATATTTCTAATTCCTCCTTAATTACGAGAACAATGGTATTAAAAAAGTTTTCCTGAAAACTGCGCTTACAATCTCCAGTAACGAATAACCTCCTTTTGATTAGCATACAATCACACGTCAATCTAAACTGTAAGATTATAGGTTCGAGAAAACATGAAGCTTCGGGGAAAAAAAAAAAAAGAAGAATCATTGATAGATAGACAATTTATTAATAGAATGCGAAACAGTTCAACCTACATTCATTAGGTCGCGATCTAGTTGTAGTTTTTTACACGTTTTAGTTAATTTCATCCTTAACCTAAGATATTACGGTATATGACCTGAATAAACGAAAACAAAAACAATAATAATAAAAAAATTAAAGAGTTATTTATTTCAACAGATGAACGCGTATAACTAAGAATTTTGCAACAGAGCATGAAAGTGTAAAAGAAAGAAAAGTTTAATTACGGGCTGAGGGAGTATGCGAAAATGTTAACAACTCAACGAACTAAAGTAGAACTAATTAAAAATGAATATTTTTATTTGATTTTTTTTAAATATTACCAGAATCCGCTCCATTGTTTTAAAGTCTGGAAAAACTGGGCAAATCCACTGACTGTAAACACAATGGCGAAGATGAATGAAACGAAGACTTTCGCATCAATGAACACAAAAGAAACTAGAAAGTCCTGACTACTGTTCTCGATAAGGAAAGCAGTTCAGAAAAGCGTAGGGATAATCCTTTCACAATACAACAACAGGCTACCACTTTCTACAGCAGACTGAGAGGAACCACAAAATGAGGTTAAGTATATATTATAAGCGAGAAAAACGGGACAGGTTGGCAAATTGCATTCAAATGGCCACTGGTGAGAGTGAAATTTTTAAGTTACATCAGCAAATACGACCTAATTTAGAATGACTTACCTTCGCTGTACCATGGAAGAATTTTTTACATCCCCTTCCTCCTTGTTATCCGATCCTTCAGTTTCATCCTACAAAGAAAATAAATAAGTTTAGAAAAACATTCAAAAAAAAAAAAAAGTACGTGCTTAACAAAATTCGAAAAAAAGATGGTAAACATATTTTTTTGTAAGTACGTACGACAACAGATGCACTTAATCGTCAATTAAACTAAATTTATCTGAATGTCGTGCAAACAACAAATTAGTTCCTCATCAAAAAAAACAGATAGCATTTATTTTATGTACATATTCCTAATCAGAAGAAAACGAGATACAGATCTGTCCTAGATCGACAATAGAAAAAAAAAAAACTTAAAATCGCCTTAATCTAAACTTAAACAGCAGGTATTCCTTAAAATAGAATTTCGATTGGACGATCGATAGTTTCTACGAAGTGTATCTTTCCAGGTGTGCACGGAGCGTGGTTTCCCCATTACGCTTTTTAAAACCTATTAATTATACAAACAATAGAGACAGAACAATGACGCACATATCCAAAAAGTTAACTGGAATCGGAAAAAATACGTATGTTGTTATGGAGACACACACACTACACGGGGTCACTAACCGTTCGACATAGCTCTAGCCACTGCGGTTCTACAACAACATAAGTATTACGTAGACACTGCTCACCTTTAATATCAATTTCTTCCTCTCCCTGAGCGAACGAAGGGGTGGAGTGCTGATACTCCTCTTACGTCTTTTCCATTTGGAAGGACGATGCCTGGCCGGGGATGCTGGTGCGGTGGGAGTTAAAACTATCAACATAGCGCGAGATTTCTCATGACGGTAGGTTCCAGAGTCAGACGTGGTTTAACGGTACACACTCGCCTCGCACACCGCAACGAGTATTGTTGACGTCACCGAGACTGCGCCGTACCACATCAGGTTGCACCTTCCAAACTTCTACACTCTAGTAGATGTGTAAAACTCGAGCGGAGGGTTTTAGCCAACGACATTGACCCTGGTTCTTACCTGAAGGTCGATGTTGTCTGGGTTATTTCCGAGCTGGCATACCTGAACGCCGCTATTTTCTCGTTGTTTGCTAGAGCAATAACTCCTTAATTTAGCGTTATGGTCTCCTTGTTCTTTATGCAACTGAGCAACAGATTTCTTTTTTTTTTTTTTACTAGAGAACAATATTTCTCGACTTTTCGGACTACGAACCGTCTAAAAATAACTCTCGCTCGCCAACTCCTCGAGTCTTATATGTTCACAACTCGCGAGTTACACAGAAACTGATGCTATCTACCGATGTCAAAAATCTAGGCCTATAGCTTGGAATCCGCAAGTTCTCTTTACGATTTTTTAAGTTCTATTGTTTAAAAACAAAATGGTAGAACGGCCAGATTCCAAGAAAAAAAAAAAAAAAAGATCTACACTTTCGAGCTGGATGTTGCGCAATTTATAAATTAATGTTTTATAAATAGAACAGGTACGTAAGATAACAAAGAAATGCTCAAATCATAAATATATTTAACTTTCCTTGAAACTAAATATAGTTCCATTGATGTTATTTGGTAGCAGAAGTGAATCATTTTTTTCACAGTTGGATTGTTGAAGGTCTGTTACATTAAGGTTAATAATCAAAGGTTCTCCACGTTTTCTTCGAATGGTGCGCAGTTGAGATTTCTCTGAATACCAAAAATCGAACCTGTTCGGATGCACCTTAACGAATTTTTGTTTGCACGGGAGCGGTATCAAATTAAAAATTATTCTGGTAAACAGAACTTTGTAACTTTATATTTATGTTGCGACAAAACGTAAATTTATAGCAGAAGGTCAAAGGTTGCACAAGGTGTAAAGTTTATAACGGTTTTTAATCCATGTTTAATTAACGACGTTAACAGGCATTTCTTTAAACTACAAAAAACTAGCTAATCGTCGGAAGTCAGTATTAAGTCTATGGGATCCTATACTAATAAGGATCCCATAATCTTAATACGATTACCATACTCTCCCATAGACTCAATACT
This sequence comes from Olivierus martensii, assembly GCA_000484575.1. Taxonomy (NCBI): domain Eukaryota; kingdom Metazoa; phylum Arthropoda; class Arachnida; order Scorpiones; family Buthidae; genus Olivierus; species Olivierus martensii. Next base: position 35,807 of record AYEL01090973.1, on the reverse strand, counting down.
GGAAGTGAGTATTAAGTCTATGGGAGTCAATATCGTAAGTCAGTATTAAGTCTATGAGAGTCAATATCGTAAGTCAGTATTAAGTCTATGAGAGTCAATGTCGTAAGTCAGTATTAAGTCTATGGGATCCTATACTAATAAGGATCCCATAATCTTAATACGATTACCATACTCTCCCATAGACTCAATACTGGAAGTGAGTATTAAGTCTATGGGAGTCAATATCGAAAGTCAGTATTAAGTCTATGAGAGTCATCAGTTTAAGTCTATGAGTCAATATCGTAAGTCAGTATTAAGTCTATGAGAGTCATCAGTTTAAGTCTATGAGAGTCAATGTCGTAAGTCAGTATTAAGTCTATGGGATCCTATACTAATAAGGATCCCATAATCTTAATACGATTACCATACTCTCCCATAGACTCAATACTGGAAGTGAGTATTAAGTCTATGGGAGTCAATATCGAAAGTCAGTATTAAGTCTATGAGAGTCATCAGTTTAAGTCTATGAGAGTCAATATTGTAAGTCAGTATTAAGTTCATGAGAGTCAATATCGAAAGTCAGTATTAAGTCTATGGGATCCTACAGTAAACTCATCACTATACACTTAATACTGACTTCCGATGCTGTCGTCAGGTATAATAAACAGCAAACTGAATTGTACTTCTGCATTCGATTCAGACAAAGTGTCGTGATGCAGCACAACTGCATTTTATAATTTGGAGTTTAATTATATAATTCTCAAATTTTTTTTTTTCAATTGTTTTAAAAATTGAGCAAAATCCAAAATTTCGGACAGCATAAATCTGGACAGCGATCAGGATCACGATTCGTTTTTGCTTAAATTAATCCGAAATCGGCCAGCTGTTACGGAGAGATAGTAGTACGGTTATGCTCCATTTTTTTTTTCTTTTGTTTTCCTCTATCGTATATATTCCTTCTCTCTGTGTTGCTATCGTTGTACCTTTACTGCGTCACTTCCGGTTATGGAAGCGTGCTAAGAAATAATAAAGGAAGTTTGAGGAAAAGCGGCACACGCTCGACGTACGGAGAGGATATTGCTTATTTGACTGGTCGAGGTACATCCTGTTGTTGATTGTTTATACGTGGCAGCTCGAGAACAAAACCCAACGATTTAAATTATCTGAACTGCTGCCAAAATATATGAGAGTTTACATTCTGTCATAAACAATAAACAGATTGAATTGAAAACTTAAGATTACACACTAAACGGAAATTGTTTTGTAGCTCCTAAAAAAAAAAAAAATATGCTGCTGCCCATCACATCATGCAATTTATATCAAACAGCTTGCTGTAATAAAGTACGTCGTTGATCGATTTGGAAACTAAATATATATTTTGCTACAATTCTAATTTTTTTTTTATATTCGAAACCTTTCTTATAATATTACAAATCGGGTCATAAAAGATTGATTGATGAGATTCGCAACAACAAAAATCATGTGTGAACCTATCAAAAATGCTTATAATCGGATTAGCAGACAATGAAAGAAACGTCAGATTAAAAAATAATTACAAATGAAATAATGGGATTATTATCTGGCACAGGTTTTTCTTTAAGTCGGGATAATATCTAAACTGTTCACACATTTTGTTTATTGATTTTACTTGACGACAGCATCGGAAGTCATTATTGAGTCTATGTGAGAGTCGAAGTTCATTTATATCACTACGCCGATGATATAGTCCACTGCCATGTCACAGAAAATTGTCATAAAATAATGATAGTTTTGACAAATAAGCTAGAAGCTTTGAATAAAATTATGATATTAACATGTAGTAAATTATATGCCTGTCTACAATATATACCATGATCAAATTCGCGATGATTTTTTGCTAATTCTATGTTCTAAACTGGCGGAGAGTTGTAATTTTATATAGTTCTCGAAAGGCTGCATGATTAACTGTCAAACGAAGCAAACTGCATTGAATGTTTATTCGAAATCGAAAACTGAGAGGCACGATTACATAAAAATAAACACCGTTCTTAATGACTCTGTTACCTTTTACATCGAAATCGACTGTTCCGTGCGAATTAATACCGTCATTAAACTTGGTAATACGCCGCTACCATAGACTCAATACTGACTTCCGATGCTGTCGTCAAGTGTGAACCTGTTCTACGATATGCATCGCAAGCTGATTAAAAGAATAATTAATCAATACTACTATTCAGAAAAAAAATACATTATTTTAACGAATCCTTTTTTAATAAGTTAAAAATGAGAATAAAATTTGAAATATAACTATAAGAAACCATTTTGATTCGTCAACCACAATAATCGAACTTAAAAACATTCGATTGGTTTATTTCCTTAAAAAATCATCTAATAACTTAACCTCTTTTTTTTAGTCGCGAGTGATAAGTAAATCACGATTTTCGTATTGTATCTGTAGTCAGGAGAACAATAAGCAAGGTCAGTATCTATGACAAAAATTTGTAATTTAGGTGAGACTAATAAGAGCATCGCTAATTACAATATTTCTTTCGGATCAGCGAATGTTATGATCGGCATGATCGATCATGCGATCCGATAGTAATTTGCTGCACAACAAAAGATGCAGATGCACTTTATAATTAGCCCTCTGTACATCTGACCAAACTACTGTGACCTATATTAAAGGTGAGTGAAAGTTGGATTGACGAATAAATATCGAAAATATCAATGCAAGAGCGGATGATTTCTTCTAAACACTCAAGAATTTATTGTTTTCATGCATAATTTTTGGATTTTAAGATATTTTGTTGAACTTAACAGATTATAAACAGTCATATGAATGGTGGATCGAGAGATCCAATCCAAGTAGAAAGAAATAAATGCTATAAAATTGAAAATAAATAATTTTAAACTGACAATGCTCGACGACAGCATCGGAAGTCAGTATGAAGTCTATAGAAGCGGCGTATTACCAACTTTTGTTACTGTATTAATGCGCACGGAACAGTCGATTTCGATGTAAAAGGTAACAGCCTCAGTAAGAACAGTGTATATTTTTATGTAATCGTGCTTTTCAGTTTTCAGTTTCGAATAAACATTTCAATGCAATTTGTTTCTTTTTACGATTAATCATGCAACCTTTCGAGAACGACTTAAAATTACAACTTTCCGCCATTTTAGAAGTTAAAATGTGCATGCAGAACATCATGGCGTATCCGATCATTGTATAAATTATAGACACGCATATAATTTATTATATTTAAAATCATGTTAATATCATAATTTTATTCGAAGCTTATTGCTTATTTTATCATTGGCGTAGTGATATAAATGAACTTCGGCTCTCCCATAGACTGAATACTGACTTCCGATGCTGTCGTCAAGTATAGATATTATGAAAATCAAAATGTTTCTTCGTACGGTTTCAGGAAATTATAAATACAAAATCAAGGTATGGAAAGGTCGAAGACTCCTGCAGAATATCTTCTGTTTGAATAAATTAAACGAACAGCTATCGTGAATTTTTTTTTTTGCCTTATTCTTCATAATCTATTTATTAATGTAATTGTTCTAGGGAATTAAACCAGGAAACATATATAACAATAAAAATAAACGCATAAATTATCATATATTTCCATTATAAATCTTAAATATATAAAAAAACACGCACGCACTTAAATATTTCTATTCAGTTCTAAATCATTCCTATATTCTTTACATATATATTTAAAAAACTAAATGTGCAGTTTAATAAATCTACATTTTTTGGAATTTTGACATATCTAAAATTGCAAATTTTGCATGATTGATTACGTATTAACGCGTCGAATTGGTAATAATTCGCGATTGCTTTGCATACTGCATCAGTAACCAACAATGTTTTTATTCAGTTACTTATAAGGATCCATATTGACTGACTGTCGGAAGTATACTCTGCACGTCTTTTCCCGTTACTGTCCTAATTTTTTTATTCAATAAATGAAAAAAACGTTTAAGCAAAAATATATAAAGCTATAAATCTATCGAACAGTTTAACGGTCAAAGAATCTGGATCTGCTTTAGTAAGATCAGAAAATCGAAAATTGAGCAGAACGATATTAAATACCTTCGAAACTCCAATATAGAGGTATAAAAATACACACAAATCAATAACAGTCGGTTATATCATTCGATCTATATAGAAAATCCTAATCGTTGGTAGAGTAGGTATATCAGAGACAATAAAGAATCGCGTATATCGTGTTGTTTACGGATTAAACATTTGTTTTTTTTTCCGCTATCGAGACGACAATTCTGTCAAACCAGGTTTACTAAAATCTTATTTTAGAAAAGACGTGGGACGAGTTACAGAAATCGTTCTCGAAGTAACGCTAGGCAACACCAGATGGCATCAGTTTATAACTCGAAAGTGCATTATTCCGACAATTAAGAGACAAAACGATGCGCGATTTTTAAATAGGTTAAAAAATATTAGTTATTTATAGATTCGCGATGAAAGAAGTAGTTATTGATAAAACGTAATTTTATCGTTCCTAAATAAAGTATATAAGCAGGCAGGTCGAGCCGGTTTGGAGGTAAGAAAATAAGATGAAAAATTAACAAATTAGGTTGACGTGTAGGAAAAAAAAAGGAGATAAAATTGCATCAATAAGATTGTTCTTATTAACTAAACGGAAGTACAATAATGCAGAAAAAAAAGGTGAGTAAATTTCTCGCGAGACTGGATTGACTCAACAGCTGGGGTGTAGCGAAGATTCGGGTGGAGTTTTGACATTTAAGTTTGAAAGAGAGTTCAAATCCAGTTATATAAGTAATAATTCCAGTTACGCCCTTTGATAATCCAACAATAAGGAAGTTTTTCCGGTACCGTCTTTGGTTATCTGAAGAAGAATCCACTTCATATCGTTTATGTTATTGTCGAAGTCATCTCTCCGCTGTAACTGTTTCAAATGTAATGAAGGTGAAATTCGGCCAGTTGAATGAGTAGCGAGACTGATTCGTTCAGTTAACAGAAAATAGTGAGAGCATTATAATCATTTTAAGTGCATTTAGGAATGATGGAAAGAACTTCGTGATCAGTCACTTTGAACGACCTAATTCTAATCGTCCCTGTTCTTCCGCTTAAAAAATCAAATCTTGCACAATATTAAATCGCCAATTTCTTTTTTCAATCGTGAATAAAATGAAATTTAAATTCGATTTTCAGAATACTGTTTTATAAAAATGCCAAAAAATAAATCAAAAATCAATTGCATCTCCAGAAATTTATTAAAAAAAAAATATTATCGTGAATAAAATGAAATTTAAATTCGATTTTCAGAATACTGTTTTATAAAAATGCCAAAGAATAAATCAAAAATCAATTGCATTTCCAGAAATTTATTAAAAAAAATATATATATATTTATTTATTTATTTAAAATATAAACAAACGAAATTTCGAACGTTTCTCGAAGGGTTTCATAATAATTACTTCAAACGCATCTAGGTCAAGATAAGGAATCTATGCTAGATCATTTCGTGTGGAACTAAAAATGGTTTTTAACTGTTTGGCATTACTCGAAGTGAATGCGATTTACATCGATACACATTAAATATTGAGTGATTAACATTTAATAAGTTTAATTATAAACTAGAACGAGATAAATATTTATCTCGTACAGTAATCTGGTTACAGGAAAAAATTTCTCAACAGGAATAAAAAAAAAAATAACACGATCAAAATCGCAATAATAATTGCAGAAGCTCTTAATCTTTCTTTGGTTGTTTACTGCACGAACCGCATGTTTATTAACAAAAACCATCGTGTTATCTAATTTTGATATAGGATAAATAAATACAATATTACGTTAGCAGAAACCACTTTTCGATGAGTACTTAGCACAATATTTGATTAGTGAATCACAACAAACCTGTTAGACTCAACTAGACAGTTTTGCAGTTTAGCATGAAAGGTTAATTGAAAATTTAATCTACGTAGTTTATGTAGTTACACATTAAAGAAGTTACTAATGTCATAAGCAAATTGGTTTCTGTTAATTTATAACTGATGCCACGTTATTACCAAATATTTAATGATGTTATTTCTCGCGTTATTTGAGTATTAAATTCCTAATTATTTTACGTAGTGACATCAAAATAAATGAACTGATAATATCTCAAACTAATACTGTATGCTGTTTAACAGGAAATGAAACCGAGGTTGTGGTTAATGGAAATTATATCATGCTTTATTGCAATTTAATTTAAGTCACGGTTAAGTAAAGACGGATGAATCATAATGAGTCATATACTATTCTGCATTATATTTATTTTCCATTTTTTTTTTTTTTTTAAATCATCAACTGGAAATTTCTAAACGTGCATTAAATTATGCATGTTTAGAAATTTTACTTAAAAAGTTACCTAAGTAAGTTAAATTTATAAAAAAAAGCCTGACGACAGCATTGGAAGTCAGTATTAAATCTATGGGAGTGTATAGTAATCCTATAAAAATAAAATTAATATAAGATCCCATAGACTTAACACTGACTTCAAGTTTTTTTTTTCTTGTTTTTATAGTTAAATTTAATTTTAATAAATGTTCTAAACATGCATTCATTCTGCATGTTTTTATAATTGTTGATTTTTTTGCAAACTAAAATTTGCTTTTCTATAATTGACACTAACTTAAACAGAAGTTGTACGCTAGAAAAATAAATAAATATTTATTTTGGTCAAACTCTCAGAAGTTTATAATTATTTCCCAGTCAAAATTTAAGCTTACATTTTAAAAATAATATTGAATATATATATACAGTATATATATTCTCTACAGATGGAAACTCTATGCATCGAAACTGTTTAAGCAAACTTAAAAATCGATAAATTTCCAAATCACAGCTGTTCAAACAAGCAAACTTGATAGCAATGATCAACACCTGAATTTCACCTGAAAGATTTTTAGTAAATGGATTGTAAATATATAAACAGAGCATTTAGATAAATATCTATCGGTCTATAAATATATATTGTCTATCATCTTCCTGTTCGCTATTCCAACACCTTTAAGTTCCCATACCATCGTTAACAGAAGTAGATATGGCATGCAGCCAACACATTGCAGTCGAAATTCTCTCACAAATATCGCCATCCTATAAACCTATACAAATTAAAATTTAATTTTTCGGGAGGAAAGTATGTCGTCCAGATCTTTCTCTTACAATAATGTATTTATAGAAAATTATTAAAATTTTAAAATTTAATTTGTAAAGACTAATGACAATTCTAAGTTCGTTACTATTATTCCCAACAGCATCGGGAATCAACATAATCTATGGGAGTAACCTATTTACATAGTTCGCACAAGTAGGCCTACCGCTCATTTCGCGTCTAAATAGTCACGATTTATCAGATCTTTTTTTGTGTGTTTATATAGCATACACATAATTACATCATATAAAACACAGTTAAAATAATTAGCATTCTAATTTGCTTAACCTAGTATCAGTTTTACTTTTTTTTATGTGAAATATGAACTTCCATTCCACAAAATTAACTTATTGACTTGCAGTGTATTGTAATGAGCTACAATAATAAATCTATGTATACTTTAATCATTCTTAATTGGATTTAAAAAAAGCAAAAAATGCTAAATCTTTTGCTTAAAAAATTTTGCATTTTTTGCTTTGTAGCATTTTTTAAGCAGCAAAATTTTCAAAACTTTTTTGCTGCTTTAGCAGTAAAATAAGTTATGAAAATGTTAAAAAATTTTTCCTTAATGTATTAAGTACAAAAATAGAAATTAAAATCAGCAGTTAACAAATTTAACTGGAAAAAAATTGGACTTTTTTTTATTGTTATTTTATCTACTATTGTAATTTTATAACCTTGATTCGCGACGATAAAACTGATAACACACACACACATTATTAAGTAACCATATTAAATTTTATAAGTAGTATTTTTTCATAGTTTGAAAAAATATTTTTCAATTTCTTTTCTTCAGGCTGTAACATCATATCAAACAGGATATAGGAAGAACATTTACTTCCACCAGTCAGGAAGTAAATGTATCTTGTGTAAATGTACTTACGTAAAGACAGATGTTGTTACATATTTTGTTTAAGTTCGGGAACGGTTATAATTATCACAATTATATTGTATAAAGTTCGATATAGTTTTACATTTAAAACAAAGATGCCTGTTGGCTTTATTTAGAATTAAAAAAATATCTTTAGAAGTACTGTATCATTTATAAGGGTATATCTTATTTCAAAACTTGATTAAGTATATTACATAAGCATAATTATGTTTGCCATAAGGACATTTTAAAATAATTGTAATTCGTGGATCATAAACATTTCTAGAGCGTTTTAAAGACTGACATAGTCCTACTGACCTAATATAACAATCCCATTTTAATATAGTTTTATAAATACATGCCAGACAACTCAGATCTACCCACTTAAAAAGAACAATATGTATAAATATAGAAAACTATCCCCCACGCACTTATTTTGCTAACTAAGCACATCCAGCCGGTCCAACCTACGGAGAAAGGAGGAGAATTATCCAATAGGGAGATGTTAGTCACATGACAGCACATGACATTTATCTCAAAAGAGAATGATTTGGCTTGACCTCATACTCTGACCTTGTTCCTATCGACCGCTTGATACTATCATCGTCTAATTCTACAGTAATACTGATACGTATAAATTGCTTTAAACTTCGTGATCAATAAAATGAATTATGTTTTTTTATGAAACAATACATAAAAAAAATTTGAAAAATGACATTTTTATTAACCAATAAATTTAATGATTTATATATGGAATGGTCTTAAATTAGTAAATTTAAGATAGTTTATATCATATTTATGTTAGAAGTCAATTATTGTAATCAGTATCATATTTTCAAGAGTGATTCAAGGAAAAGAAAAAAAAAAGGAGAAAACTTAAACCAGGAAGGTAGAAATTTAACTTTCCCTTGATATTAAACGCTGATAAGTATTTCCTGGATTGTGAACTATTAACATTCTAAGTTCAGAAAGTGGGAAAAAACCTAGGTAGTGATTTCCTGAAAGATGAATAAATCAAAACAGCAATAAAAACAACTTTAAAAAAAAAAAAAACAACTTGGCAGATTTAATAGGAAAAATAAACAAGTTAAGAAAAGCAAATTTAATGATTATTAGGGACAGAATAATTAAAGATTATAAACATTAAAAAAATTATTGAAGAAAACATATTCACAGAATGAATAATTTTAAATATATGTTATAAAACTAGTTCAAAAATTGCTCTAAAAACTAATAAATTTTTATTTATCTCAAACTATATTATAAATATTACACTTAACCAATCTTTAAAAGTTAATCAAAATCTCATATATTTTAGATTATAATTAAAGAAGGATTTCATTTTTATATGTGTAGTTTTCGTTTGCTGTAATCACACTTGCCAAACTTGTTCTATTTTCAGAATGCTGACAGTAGAACATTTGAAATAATTCTAGCATAATTAATGACATTTAATGTTAAATAATCATAATCTAAATTATTAATAATTCTGCTACTTAATTTAAAGCTCATCAACTTTTAATTAATTTAATTTATATTTAACATGTGAATTACTTGCTTTAAAATTATTTCAAAAATTTAAAGCATATTTTTCACATTCATTAGAAATTTATTATTATTTATTAAAATAATGATTAAGTTTTAATCCAGGTATTTAAATAACAATGCAATTCAAAATCAACATTTATTGAATACACATTGTAGAAAATATAATCTATTTTTGAACAACAGTTATTTGAATAATTTCCAATAGAGCTATTTAAAATTCATTTGTTTTAAAATAAAGGGTATCAAACTCAAAGATTAATACTGGCCAAAACAAACAAGGTGTAAAGTTTATGTGGGTGGCAAAAAACTTCAATGTTTGTAGAAACATAGCTTTATTTCAAAAAGTATAATAGGACAACAGTAAAATTAATGTTGGCTTTCTGACACTTGGCATCTCTTCTCTGCTATCAACTTTTCTACTTCGGGGAAATATTATTCGCAGTGATTAGTTTTAAAACTGATTGAAGATGAATGTCAGTAATTCTGGATCTTAAAGAAGACTTATTTCCTTTCATAATTGTAAATAACTGCTTGCACTGAAAAATACTTCCAAACATGGAGATAATTTTATGTGAGAATTTTCTCATATTTTCAAACCTGGAAAGCAAATATTTGTAAAATTCAGGCACATCAATTTCATTGAAATTCTGGGCCACAAAAGTATTTGTTGCTGGCAACATGTGGCCTGCGAGTTTGACACCCTTGTTTTATATTATTATGAAAAGAACTAATGAAAGAACACTGATAAATAATATAGTAACATTATATCCTATATAATATATAGATTCAAAATATATACAAGTTTTTTCTCAGTTTATGAGGGTCCCAATATTTCAGGTTTTATTTATACAAAAAATTATAATTAGCAGAAAAATTTGATTTATGAGCCTCTTTATTCTCTTTTATAAGGAATGTCTAACAAACAAGTTTCAAAATCAAATAAGATATGCCTTGATGACATAAAAAGAATACTTAAATAATACAATATTAGAGTTGTGTATATTTCTCATAAAAAAAATCAAACTGGTTCCAACTATATTAAATTTATTTAAAATTTGTTTTATTACTTATAAATATACGATGTATTCTGTCAAATTATAATATAATACACAATTTTTTTTTTAAATTTTAAATCTTAATATCCTCATGCCAACACTCATGATTGCCTAACTAGCAATGTCAACTTTTCTATGAATAGGCCTATTTGAAATAGCATGTTTTCATTGAATTTATATGCATTTATGTTATGTTTTCATTATTTTACTCATGATGAAACATTTAATAGCAAACTATATCAGTTTTCAATAATAATGTGTTATTATTTTCTGATAGAGATTACTTTATGAATTACTGTATAACAGATATCAACTTTTTTAGTTTTCATTCCACTTTCAAATTACATAGCAAGGTTATTCCATAATCACCATGACTCCCCCATTTATGATTAGATCAACTAAGAGATCTTCAAGGATAAGAATTAATAGCAAGGCCCAGATCTCTCTAAAAGATATGAATGTATGGGGGCCCAGAATTGAATTCAGATCCTGTAAGTGATAATACTGCATTATGTTCTATGGAAAGTTGATTTAGATCTCTCTTATCTTTCTAAAAAGAAATTAATCTAAAATGGCAATGTGTTTAATTTAAGCTATCCAGCTCTGATATGTGAAAATATTGTAGTACTGGTAATGTTCAACAATATCAAACAATGCAAACAACAAAATTATTTAATGCATCATCTAATACAGTAACCTTTTTTAATAGGAGAGCATATTTCAGAAATGCGGGAGTTCGGCAGGCACCATACCACGCAGTGGCTAGATAGAGTATTTGAGGATAGTGGGGGCAGAAAATACTTCACTATATGCGGCATAAGATGTCTCTAGTACTTGAAAATTGATTCATCTAGTTATCTAGTGTTATATAGATGTTACCAAGATTCAGTTTTCATCAAAAATTTAATTGTACAATTCGTACAATTGTTAAAATGGCTAAGATAAAATCAAAGTGTGCAAGTGTAAAAAATTTTTACTAAAATTACTCTTTACAACTATGAGTATTTGTTGTTCAAATATCTAAAATTTAGATTTCAGATATTTGAATGGTGGGCACTTAAAAATTGCTTCGTGGGCACTGTGTTGCCAACCCCTGATCTAATACATCAAAAAAAAATTTCAAAAAAGATTGCTTCGTGGGCACTGTGTTGCCAACCCCTGATCTAATACATCAAAAAAAAATTTCAACATGTTTAAAATAAAGGGGATTAATTTCATAGTAATTGAATAAATCAGTTACGTTAATAGATCCTAACTGATTTTATATAATAGTGATAGCATATGAATTATAAAAGAATTGGATAAATATAGAATATAATTAATTATAGGCAATCTCTAACTAATGTAGGTGGATCATTCTGTGAAACCCTATGTAAATCGAATCTACAAATGTTGGAGTGTATTTTATAGAATACTAGTAGATCACAAAGACTTAACATTAAAAATAGTTATCTAAAGAATAAACATATAAGTCACGTGGTAAAGAAATTCCTTACCATCTTGGAGGATCTGGATTCAGTTTTGAGTCCCACTTCTTCAATTTCAGGAGGGGGCTGGGTTTGAGCCCAGTTCTTAATTAAAATAAACTTATGTAAGTATGGATCTATTTAAGTTGGAGATTATGTGTATATACAAAATTAGTTGATAGTTTTGATATATTTTAAGTAATCACACAGAAAAAACAGTTCTTTACAGGAGAGCATTTTTTACTATTAATATTATTAATATATTATTATATTAATTTACTATTATTATATCAGATAATGAATTATTGTAGGCAATATTTGTTTATCATATTACTCTTTTATATAAATTTGAAATATACAGTAAATCCTATCTAAGCTGGACACTGTACAAGCCGGAAATCTGTTAAACATGGAAATTATCTTCCATAGAAATATCAAAGAAAATATCTGTATAATGCAGAAATGGAAAGCATTTTAAAAATTCACTGAATAAAAAGCAAACCTATATAAGATGGAAAAATAATAATTTTTTCCATCTTATAAAGGAAAAAGTGATTTTGAATTTGAAACCATTGGTCAATCTGAACAAAAAATGGAAGAATTTTCTGAAATATCATACCTTGATGAAATTCAAACATTTATAGGACAGCTTGAAGACATTAATATGCAGGTAAATGCTATGAATATGTCAACATTGATAACTGATTTCAATAGAGGCAGGTTATCAAACTATGAGTGATTTGATCCAGTTAAGAAGAGAAAAAAATTCTATAAATGAAGAAGACAGCAATGAAAAAGGGTTGGGAAGAGAGTTTCCAGAAACAGAAAAATGAGGAATTTTGTTACAAATAAATTTTCTGTGTTAGAAGAATTTTCTGAACATCTCAGTTGCATGCAAATTACTAAAAAACTTTTGCAAACACATACTATGATGGAAAGAGAAGCATGTTTTAAGTAAACATACAAAAAAAACAACTCTCATCAAAATGTGGAAGTCAAGAGAAACTTTTATAATTTTTGCACTTAGAGTAAAGTTTTCAATTAAAACAGTGAAACCTGTATATGCTAGAAAACTAAAAAAATTTTCTGGTCCCTTGGGATTTAGCCAGGTTTTATTGTATCTTCAATATCTGAGATTTATCTATTATTTCAAACTTATAATTTGAATAATTATGAAATTTCATCGATTAAATAATTAAAAAATTTATAATGCTTCCTGGCAATTTGGCATATCTAATAATGTGGCCCTATTGGATTTCTCTGTATCAATAATAATTTTCTGAAAAACTTTAATCATTGCTAAATAAGAATGATGTTTTAAAGGTTTTAAATAAGATACTTCATTATTAAAACACTTTATAACTCTTTTCATTGCTTGCAGACCACATGCTGCCCATCTAGCTTTACAATGCAGCCCACAATCATTATTAAATATTTGTTTATAATCATTATTGAATGAATTATTATTATTTTGGTTTAGTTTTTGGTGTAATAACAAAATTGAGATGTAAAATATGTCATCAATGATAAGTAAATTATATATAAAAAATATATATATATTATACACACACACACACACACACTGTTTATAATGCAGTCCACAAATATTTTTTTCATTAGTTAATCTCACTCATATTTCAAAAGATTGCTCACCTTGGTGAATGTTATAATTATTTTACAATAGACATTAAGATACCAATAATGAAAATGTCCATATTTCACTCATTTATTATACTTCCTGGACCATACATTCAAACAGATCATGATTTGAATGATAAGTGAATACTATGATAAATAACGAATATCATTAATATATGATACTGATAGTAGTAATATCTACTTTCAATAATAAATTTTCATTTAATTCGTAAAAAATATTGATAGAATGTTACTTTTTTATTTATTAATAATGTCATATGGAAGTACCTTTTTAAAAAATTGTCATGAATAATAGCAATTTATATTACAGAATTTATAAATCTTATTTTTGAAATTCATTTTACTATAAACACAAACACTACATATAATACTAAAGAGAAGGAAATCGTATATTTTTTTCCTCTTTAGTATTTATGTTTTATATATTTTTTAATAAATTTTAAATATTATAACTATTGTTTGTCGGCAATCAATATACAGGTATCCCTCAGTTTGCAAAAGTTATTGGGATTTTAAAACTTTTAGTAAAGTGAAAATTCATGAATTGAAAGTCATTTCCCATTAATTAAATTTAAAACTTTTTAATTGGTTTTTGGTATCCAATAACCAATTCAAAACATTGCCATCATTTTACCTATTGATGTTAAAGCATTCCAAAAGCTTTAATATAAATATAATTATAAATACTGTAATACAATAGTTTATGATAATTATTAGATATTTAGCATATTTCTTTGTTGTTCTAGAATTAAAATTCATTTCAATTTTGAATTTTAGTGCCAAGTGATCTTCAAATCTAAGCATAACATGACAATATACATGCTTAACTAATAAGCAAAATAAAAATTGCAATCGTTGCAATTTTGCTTATTAGTTAAAAATTATAAAATGGTAATTAAAAATTGTCTTAAATTTATGTAATTCTCAAAAAGTTTCATTCTGCTAAATTATTGGTAAAAATAGATTCAATTTTCTGGATAATAGTATTGATGTTTTTAATTCTATTTGTTAAAATTTATTAATTATAGACTGTACTATAGTAATTATTTTAATAAAATTAATAAACATAAAATAATTTACTTATTTAAACAATTATGTTTGTCATATTTAGTATCTTCCAAAGTAGCAGTCTCAAAATCATAGCCTGTGACTGCTATTTTTGCATTTATAAATATTATAACTGCAAGAGCATATAGAAGATATTCAGAAAAATATCACAATAATTTTTCATGAAATATTTCAAAAATTATTAAACTTTAATGTTTTTAATATACTGTATTGAAATTCAGTAGAGCATAATAAATTTGTAAATTCAAAGGGAAATTTTATATTGAAAAAATTTACAAATTTCTATATAACTTTTGCAACCTTCTAACCAACAAAAAATGTTTAAAGTGGTCTTTTGAAGAGAATGAGTTTGAGACCACTGCAATAGAACAACAAAATACCATCACACTTCAAATTTATGTACAGATAAAAAATATATTAAAGATTTAACCAATACACAAAACGGAGTTAAGAAATTATCTTTTGTTTATTGGTTTTGTTTCATTTATTTTGATTATTTTATGTTTTAATCTGTTCAAGAAAACATTTATGTTTTATGTGTAAATAATAATGTGAGTAAAATAAATGTATAATTTAAATTACAGTATATTCTAGATTTTCCAGGCTGTTAGGCTATGAAAAAAAAAAAACTGGAAAAAACACATCATAAAACCTTTTTGATTAATTTGCATTTTATATATGTTTTTATATATGAAACAACAACTTATTCTATTCTATGAGTTTTCTTTTTGCTTTCAAGAATCCTTGAGATTTTTCTTATAATCTCTGAATTAATTTTCCTCAATCTATTACAGTATGTCCTCATTTAACATCAGGATCAGATTCCTGAAAATCACAATGTTAACTGAAACCAAAAATCCTATTGACCTACCAAATAAATTTTCCAATGGTTGGGTTCTATAATCAATTCTGGGATCCACCCTTCTTCCAATTCTGATTTCTCTGAATTATAAAGCCAAACTAGTCGCATGATCTGTGTGCTGTACAGAGTGATTAATATATTGTTCATAGAAAATATAACTTTAGTTAGTGCTCATATAAATATGCTTGTCTTGTTTTCTATAATTACAGGCTACCACCTCATTTTAAATTTTATTATGAAGGGAAATGCAGGAAAACAGAACTTTATTTCATTTCAATGCCTTAAATTTATTAATTAATTTTATTTTTGCTGCTGATGCAAAGTGAAATGATGTTAAGCGAGACAACATTAAACAAGGACCCATCATACATCATTTATTCAGTCTCATTGAGTTATATATTCCAATAAAGACAAAACAAAATATTAAGAATAATATTTTGAATAATATTTTATGGGATACAGTAAAAAAAGAATGAGGGTACAAAATCTTCAAAATGTATGAAAACAATGGTTTTATTCCATATCGTCTTTGTTTGTTAATATCGAAACAATTTTCTTCCTTCTTGGTTTAAAGTCATAAGCATTGTTGAAGTTATGTTTTCAATTTACACAAATTTTTTTGAATGAGTTACTCACATAAGTCTGGGACCTACTATATAGTGTTTCAATAGAATATTCATCTAAATTTCCTTATTTTAGAATAATAAATTTTATAATCCCTTAAAATTCATTATAATAGGATTCTAACTATTTATATTATTAGTAGTTTTATTTTCATTTATTGTAACTTGATTGATGATATAATAATACATATTTTATTTCATTTATAATGAGAGTTATAAAATTTGTGAAATAAGAAACTATACTGTAATATAATAATTTTAGAAACAATAGTAATATAAAAAATTATTGTATTTCAAAACAATAGAAATTTAATTTATTAACTATTTCTATTGTACAGTTTAAATAAATACAATTCATTAAAATACATACATCAATGTATATGCCTGATCATTTTTTTGCATATAATTATTCTCTTATTTATGTATATATAGATAAATATGAAATCAATTTTATAACAAGATAAAAAGCACTATTAGCAGATAAAAATTAAAGTAAATGAAACATTTTCAATCCATTCTAGAACTATTTACAACTATTATACTCAAAATTACAAAAATAAATTACTAGAAGTCATATATGTTTGTTAAGCCATTTCCAAGCAGTGAAAATACTTCTGGTTACAGCATATTGATGATAAATTTAATTTTTGTTTGATGTCAAATTTGCAGGACTTCAGCTACAGAGTTTTCGTCACAATAATTTGTATGTATTATATTTTAAAGATTATAACTTTAAAGTAAATAATTAAATTGAAAAGATAAAAAATTTTTAGAATCATCCCCTAAAATAAATTTAAAACTGAAAAGACATTATTATTTGGAGAAAAATAAAAAATACTGTGAAGTCCTTAAGAGATAATCATTGTTTTGAGTCAAATGGTAATTGCTTAGTAGGGAATTCACTTTCCGTTTGAAGGTTCTGGGATTGATTCGAAGTTCCACACTTCCAAAATTTTTCAGGGATGTACAGGTTAGCTTAGTAATTCCCATTCTAAATTTTCATCAGATACAGGTCTTGGATTTATTTATAATTCTTAAAAGTTTTAATTTTGACAAATTATTTGCAAAAAAAATCAAATTTGCTGGAATTTTGAATTTAAAAAAAATTGAAAAAATTCATCATCATCCATTTGAAAAACATAAATTATGGATTTTATAATAATTATTAATTTATTAAAATCTAATAAACATGAAATAATTCACTTATTTAAAGTATTTCACTGATTGGCTAAGCATTATCTGAAACAGCAGCAAATATCATCATAGGAGAAAATTTGTACATTGGTAGAAACATCAATTGAAGGAAACTCATATATGATGACAATGGTCGATGAATATAGTCGAAGATACTCTGTTGAATTTCTAAGGAGAAAATTAGATGTGCCAGATGCAATAAAAAGAATAATAGAAAGGAGAAAGAATGAAGTTGAAAAAAGAGTCAAAAACATAAAAACAGATAATGGTACTGAATTTATAAATGAGGAATTAAAAATATATTTTGATAGTAAAGGAATTAAACATGAGAGAACATCACCATATACTCCACAGAGCAATGGAATGGTGGAACGAGCGAATCAAACACTATGTCAAATGGGAAGAACACTCTTATTGGATGCCAAATTAGGGGATGAATTTTGGCAAGATGCAATAGATACTGCAGTTTATATTCATAATGTCATACCTAATGCAAGTAAAGAGAAAACCCCGATGGAACTATAGAGTGGACACAAACCAAATGTCAATCATTTAAGAACATTTGGATGTCGAGTATATTACAAAGTTACAGAACATAAAAAGGGAAAATTTGACGCAAGATCAAAACGAGGTATTTTCATTGGATATTCACAAGAGAGAGGAGGGGCATACCGAATATATGATCCCGAAGAAAGAAAAATAAAAGTACCTGCTACAGTGACATTTTTAGAGGACAAGTTAGGAATAGAAAAGCACATCCAAATTGATAACATAGGATTCAAAAAACAAGAAATGGACCACATAAATGACATTGATAGAATAGATATATTTGAATCTCAATATGATGCCAATGACTTATTCACCATACCTGGAAATATGGAAAAGGATAGACCAGACGAACCAGCTTGTGATATTACCAACTTCATACATTCACCATACCAACTTCAGTTACAACTTAAATAAAACTTAAATGTTATATTTAAGTTGTAACTAAAGTTGGTATGGAACATACCGAAAACGTTATTACTTTATAGTTTATTAAACAAGTTATGTAATTTTACTGCTGTTTGTGCTTTATTAGTAACTGAACTTTAATTTTTAACAAAAAAGTATAAATTTATTTGCAATCACAGAAACTGGTTTTTATGAAATATCAAAAAACTCATTTGGCACAGCACACAAAAAATAGCATTCATATTATTAAATTTCCAGATAACATGTAAAGCATATAATATTTATTTGAAAATGTTTTAGCTATTTTTATAAAAAAATTTTTATATCATCATCTTTTTTGTTTTTGTTTGTTACTACATTCACAAAATATTGGAGAATAAATATCAGGGCTCGACAAACCCAGTAGCCAAGTAGCAAATTGCTACCAGAATTTCCATTTTGGCTACCGCTTACAAACAGGTGGTAGCTATTTGGCCACCGGCTAATGCAAACAGCTGATTCTAGGGACTCCGATATTGTAAAGAAGGCCGTAGTCCTAATTATATTTAAAATCTGAACCTTTAGGACAAATTTATTCCCTGTATGCTTTAAATTTATCACAATATTGTTTAATGTTTTTATTATGATAGCCGAGCGCCTAAACGAATCGCTTTGTTTACATTTCGATCCCGAACGCCATGTTTTCTCCAAACTCTCTCTTATTGGCTGCCGGATTTCGTCTTCCGTAGCCGTCAAAGTTTACTTAAATATTGTATATACATTTAAAAAAGAGATGATAAAATGTATGAATATAATTTGATAAATTTCCTTTCAAAAAAAGAAAATAAAGAGGTTTACTCTTACAAGGAAATTAATTTATTTGATTGTGTTGCATTGGCGAACACGCACTAGACTTCTTTTTGAGGTAAACAAATTCGGTCAGTCACCTCCTTGAATAAGCCTAAATGCCGTTTTCCGATGAAATTATTTTTGTCAGAAGAAGGATTTATTCCCTTTCGATAACATTTTTTCTGTAGGCTTTTCATATATAACTATAGGTTTACATTTAATAAAAACGTATTTTCCAATGGTGTCCTCGTATTGTGATTAAGTAAAATCTGGTAATAGTTTTATATCATACGTGACGTAATGTTTTTTTTTTTTTTTATTCATTTTAAATAAACGTATTTTCACAATAGTAATCGATTAATAAAAATATATTCTATTAAAAGTAATATAAATTATATAAGTTTGTGTGTAACGAACCAGTAATTGCACCAAATTTAGCCAATAAAAACAATTATAAATATATGTTTATAATTGCAGGAATTACAAACATTTATTTAATGTACATTAAATCCTTTCAGTAAATCGGTAGAATTTTGTTAGATAATGCTTATATCATTAAAAATAATCTAATATTGATCATTTTCACAGCTTTTTTTCCCACAAAAATTTCGCGGGAAATTTTGACCTAAAATTTTGTTTTGGAAGTTTTATTTTCAGTCTAGAATCGGTAGAAAGCTCGCGTTTTCGACTTCTAAACGATGGATTAACGTGGGATGATGTATTTTTTTTTTTTTATCGATTTTTATTGGAATTTAATCAAAATTTAATGAAAATATTGCATTTATTCAATAAATAAAATTGTGCTTTATCTCGGGTTAACCCAAGATAAGGCATTATAAAAGTAAATTTTTGAAAAAAATTCCTATTTCAATAATCGAAATCAAAGAAAATATCTTCCTTGGCTCGGCACGCCTGAATTCAAAACCAAAACCAAAACCTAGCGTCAGACTAATACCAAACTATTGTATGCAGTGGATATTAAGAGAACGATTTTTTCGGTCCATTTTTCGATCTTGTCATCAACCTTGATATTCTTCGTGTGTGTGCTGTTTTTGAGTCGATTCATTGAACATTAAATGGTGACAAAAATGCCAGACAATGCCATTGACATATGGTTTGAGTCATTATTGCAAAAAAAACATGTAGACGGACATAGTTATAGAATTCCAAAGTAAATCCTCTCAAAAAAATATGCAATGCTTCTGACAGCTGCATATGTCTACCATGATGTATGAACAATACTTGAAGGGTTCCCCAGAAAAACATTCAAGCACCAAACTGTATATTCAACATAAGCTAAAAAGAAAAACATTTACAAGTTATAAATTTTAAAGCAAATTTATAGACTGAAAATGCTTTTATTTTTAGCTTATGTTGATTTTACAGTTTGGTGTTGGAATGTTTTCTGGGGAATCCTTCAATTTTCTTGTCGAAAATTTATGTTGTTACCATTAATAGGCCCAAAAAATTTCAAATTGATTTTAACAGTATACTTTACCTGGTTTTACCAACGTGCAAGTCTCACTTTTGAATTGGCTACCATGAAATTTGCAGTGGTAGCCAATTGTCTACTCAACTTTTTGAAATTTATCAAGCCCTGAAATATAATTTTTAGTTAGAGAATTTTTTAATTATGACACTGATTTCAATTGAACATTTCCAGGGACAGCTCTTTTTAGTAATTATTTTTTTTAACTTACCATAAATTTTCTTACAAAAATTTGATTTTAGTTGCCTAAAGATACATGAAAATTTATTATTAAAAAAGTTTTGTGAAACAATAGAAAAATTCTATGTAATTTTACATTTTTAAAATTCAACCGAAATGTTTTATGTCAAATTTTTTTGAAACATACTAATTGGGATCAGAAAGCTTGTATTAAACAAAACTATGTTAAGTGAGTATAGAAATTATATTATAAGGGTAATTAATGATAATTTAGATTTTGATTTACAAGCATTTTCAGAAACGTTTCATTCTTGTCAACTGGAGTCAAAATGTATAGGAGTCCTCAATATATGATGTGATGTAGTTAATAAATTCTGTGATTGGTCAATCCAATTCATATCCAATCAAAAATGTCTAATATGTAAAAACGCCAAATACAATGTTAAGAAATTAGGATATTTGTTCCAATTTAGATATGACTACTTTGGTTGACGTTATTATTTTATTTTCTTAAATCATTCAACCAAGTAGTCACATCTAAATTGTAACAAATATCCTAATTTTTTAGTACTCTAGTTGACTTCTTTTACATATATTACATGTTTTTTGATGGCTATCATTTATTTCTTAGATGAATATCATTCTTCTGAGAGACATTCTAACAATAATATGTTAAATACAAGTAATCCTTGACTTAAGATGATGGCTTCAATTTTTAACCTCATAGTCATAAATTAGAATGGTTATATAATCATAAATATCCAAAATTTATGGATTTTTTACTACTAATGTTTACTAGGACAATATACATTATCTTAATAAACATAAAGAACACAAAACTACAAGAACCAGACACAAAAAAAGGATAATTTCTACATATCAGACCATTGGGTTGGGAACTTGAACCATTGAATTGCATTGACCAATCACAGAATTTACTGATTACATCAGTCATAAGTACAAGTGGTTGTAAGTTGAGGTGGTCATAGGTAGAGGACTACCTGTATATCATTATATTCCCTCTATTTTCTTTATTTAATTGAATCAAATTTTTAGAAAATATTTAGTAAAATAATAAACATACATATATTATATTTGGCTGAAATCAATTGAGTGATACAACCTGTAGAATTCACAATTAAAAGATCTCATACTCCCTTCATTTGACCTACTTGTGCTGTACTTTTCAAAAAACCTTAAACAACATAAGAAACATTTGCATTTCAGATTTGATCAAAATTAATTGAATGATGTAACCAGGGCTGCATTTACCATAAGGTGCATCAGGTGCAAGCTGAGGGCCTCTCTCTCTACGGGGTCACATTTTAAAACCTAAAAATTCATTGATGAAATTAAGCAATTATTAATAATACTAAAGGAAGAAAATTCAATTAAAAATATGTACAAATTTATAAATGATCGGTTAAGGTTTATTTTTCTGGACATAGAATAATTTTTAAAATATTTTTGACGATGCCTATTTCAAATGCAAATGCTGCTCATTTTCAGTGTTGAAACAAATAAAAAATTATTTAAGAAGCAACTTGCATCAAAATAAAACAAATGACCTACTGTTATTATGCATTTAATCAGATGTAATGGACTCGATTAATTATGTGACAGATATATGCTAAAACCAAAATCAGAAAAAAAATTTCAGTTATTTTTTTAATTTAGATTTAAACTGATTTTTGTTTATACTTTTTTAATGCAAATATATATACAGGGTGCCCAATTTCTATGGACCAGGCATTTTTTTTCGAAAACTATCGGGTATACATGAAAACTGTTAAACACATGTCCTGCTACATTTTTCTTCCAAATTACAATCCATCATTAATGTTTTTTCTGCTCATTCTCTTGCACAGTATATGCTTCAACTTTGTTTTCTCGAGAACTATATGTAATTCCTAATAATAAACCAAGATAATAAAAATTAAAGATATACAAACAGCATATTTGAAAATATGACAAATTTTAAAATTTTGCATCATCTGTAGAATAGTGTAGGAAAGATGGATAATTTTTCTATTAAATTCATTCAAAAAATGAAGATAATGGTCCAGTTATTGGGAAAATTTCTATTTATCAAGAGTTTTATTATTCAAAAAATTTGATGAGTTAAAATAATTAGTTTTAATGAGATATCTTGTAAATATTTACTTGTCAATGATAGTGCTATATACGTTATCTAAGTTGTCCTTAATTATTAGTTAAACAACTCAACTAAATAATACACAAAAGATTTTAATATCATCATATAATCCATATTTTCCATTAATTCATAACATATTCTCCTCATATTAACTGATATTTGTCTTTGTTCTGTTCTAAGGTAAAATATGAATAAATCATAAATGTATGAGAGATTGGCAAATAAAAAGTTTTAATATTTGAAAATAATATTTTATCACATGCCTGATTATTTAGTTATTGCTAAGCTAGTTTAGCATTGGCAATCTGCTGCTGATTTATTTCTAATCTTATTCCAATTTTTCACAATAAAATTAATTATAACTTACCCATTTTTTATAGAAATTAGATTTGTTTGTTCCTATCTTCTTAAATTTGTCATCATCATCAATCAATTCATGAATATATTTATCAACATTGTCTCCAATAGGTAATAAATTTTCATCTAATTCACCTATGAAATCAAACAATAATTATTTTTTATTTTGTAATTTAAAAAGTTTTAATTAATACTAGAATATACTTATAGAAGAAAAAAACCACTTGCTTATAATATACCACTTAAGCTACTAGTTATTAAACTACACTGGTTTAATACTTGCTGGTAGTGCTGTATTGACTCTGAACTAGTAGCTTAAGTAATACTAGAATATTTCAACAAATATTTTCTTTTTTGACTGATCCATATTTTTTATAATAAAATTCTAATTTATTATAAAAAACGTTACATGTTTAAATGTTGCAAACTTTTAAACTAATACTTAAAATTACTTGACAACATTACAAAAAATATGATATGATATATTTCAAATTATTTTTATTTTCTAAATTATGTTTTGTTTTGAAAACTATTTTGTGTAGCTACATTGTTTTAGTTATATTAAAGAAGTATTAAATAATATGTTATTAATTTAAGAACATAATATCAAATAGCATAACAGCAAATCATTAACAAATGCAATTGTTTTAAGCATGCTCTACATGAAGTGATTGCATTTATTAATGATTCCTCTATTACTTCAATATCTTGAGCCTGTTGTGGAGAAGTTTCTGCCTACTTCTTGGATTCTACATTCTTATTTAAGATACATTCTAATTAGTTTCTCATTATATAACATCATTAAATCTATTTTAAACTATTGTTCAAATATTTATATCATATTTTGATTTGCATTTTTGAAAAAATGGCATATTATTATTAAAATAATATATTGTCAGGATGAAGCAATTTTAATCTTAATATGATGACAGGTTAAAATCAGAACTGAAAAATTTGTATTTTTTTGTGAATTTTAAAAATTAAATTATCATATATAAATTATGTATTTTTCAACTGATTAGCAAAATTTATTTATATGCAATTTTAGCTGTTTTTCTAACATCTATAATTTTGTTTCTCACAAAAAATTTGACATTAGAAAGTTATGTCACAAACACATAGGATGATATCATAGGCATTACTGTCAATTTTATATAAAATAATGTATAATTTTACATTATCAAAATGAATAAATTTTATTTATCCAATAAAAAATTTTTTATTTATTCTACTTACTCTCACACACATACTGGTGTGTGTGTGTGTGTGTGTGTGTGTGTGTGTGTGTGTGTGTGTGTGCGTGTGTGTGTGGTGTGTGTGTGTGTGTGTGTGTGTGTGTGTGTGTACGTGTGTGTGTGTACGTGTGTGTGTGTGTGTGTGTGTGTGTGTGTGTGTGTACGTGTGTGTGTGTGTGTACGTGTGTGTGTGTGTGTAGTGTGTGTGTGTGTGTGTGTGTGGTGTGTGTGTGGTGTGTGTGTGTGTGTGTGTGTGTGTGTGTGTGTTTGTGTTTGTGTGTGTGTGTTTGTGTGGTGTGTGTGTGTGTGTGTGTGTGTGTGTGTGTTTGTGTTTGTGTGTGTGTTTGTGTTTTACATGAAGTACTCATAATTTTTGTATTTTAACTAAATAAAAACATTTAAATACTATGGGCTATGGTTAGTATCAAAATTTTTATTTCTTGGTGACAATAACTGCTAAAAATATGAAATACACAGTGTTCAATAATTAACTGAACACTTAATTTATAAAAAAATTTTCATTGACAAAAGCAATCAGTGTTTCTTTGAAGTGATTTAAAAGATATTGATAATCAAACCTTCCAGTTTTATTGGCATATTATGTAAATAACTTCTATTTCTGAATTGTGCCTAAGATAGTAGTTCATTTGCATTCAAACTCATCCTACTTATCTGTCAATAAAAACAATGAATAAAAATTCTTTAACATTAATATGACAAATAATTAATAATAATAATTTGCTTGATTTTAAAGGTTATATTTTAATTTATTTAGATAAATAAATTATTGTTTAATCACATACTATTGATTTTGTTGATCTTTACATAATTTTATTGTGATCAAATTGCATTGCTGAGAATGGAACTTCAGATTTTAACATTATGTCTATGGGAAATTAATTCTTAGTTTATGAGTTCTAACTTAACAAACTTGCTCCAGGAACAAGTTAGCTCATAACAATGGGAATTACTTGTATTTTAATGTTTATTTTTATTTAAAATAGATTGAGATATCATAACAACATTAAAAAATAAAATTTAATAATAAATAAAACTTACCAATTTTATATAATTTTTCACAAGTTTTCAAGGCTGCTGCCATTTTTGCAAGACGTTTACTTTCCATTACAGGACTCTATTAAAAAGGTTTAATTCACTTATTATAATATAATATAAATAACTATTATATGAAAATATGATAAATTAAGATATACGAATAAATATTGATTTCAGGAATGTAGCTATCACAGAGCAGTTGGAGCAAACTGCTCCAGGCACACGAATCATAAGGACACCAAAATTAGAAAGGGCAAAATAAAGATTTATAAAAATATTTATATAAAATTTTTTCTGATTTTCTATAAAATATATTACAAGTGAAAAAAATATTTTTTAGATAAATAAAACTATAAGCACCTAAATATTTTAATATGCACTTGACTTATAATTTTGATTTCAGAAAATATACTTTATAAATTTCATATTTTATACACCTAAATCTGTAAAAATGTATCATATCTTGTCAAGTCATCTGATAAAAGTATTTTGGAAGGATCAGAATTGTTACAATCAGCATATTCCTCCGATATTTAACCTAGCTTTGGACCTCAACTGCTTCAATTTAAAACGTGTTTTTACATTCAATTAAAAGAAATTATTTCTACACATGAAGTTGCTGAACTAATTTTAATTCACATTGCAGCCTCAAGTAGCTTCTCTGACACGATTTCAGCATGCCTGATTTTTTAAACTTTACCATTGACGACAGTAACAGCAAAACAAAACTTATTTAAGAAGCAGCATGTTGCAACACCATCTTACCCTTTGGCCACTATATTGATTGAAAGAACAATAGTTTGTCAACTTGATCTGGAGAATGTTAAGGACTTGATTTGCAAACAAAAAGTGGGAAAATAACAATTTAAAATTTTTTATGTGGAAACTAAACATACATATACTTTGTCAATACAGACTATAAAATATGTAATAAATTAAGTAGGTATTCCATACTTAAAGAATTATACATTATTTTATAACTAGTTAACCACTGGCCACATGTCCAAATACACCAAAGACGACACTTTTTTCCTTATCTGTCAAATATAAAATTTTGCTGTTGAACCCTTGTACACAACCATAGCCTATCATCCATAATAAAAACAAAAATATAATAAAGAAAGCATGTGCACTAGCTCTTAGAGACTTAAGACTACTTTGGTCTTTATAATTATTATTTAAATGCAACTTTTATGTAATCATGGCATGCCGAATGTAAACTGAACCCTCGGGCCTGGGAAAAGTTAACATTTATCCATTGAAAAAGTCAGAAATTGAAGTCAAATAACAAAAAGAAGTGTACAAACATAAATAGGAAGTAAACTATAATAATTCAAAACAAAATTTATAATGAGATTGGGATTTAGTTTTTAAAAGACTCAATTAAAATTCAAAGTGAGAGAAAATAGTAATGGCAGCATTTTTGGTTCCGGGAGTACACACATGCACAGAAACAAAGGCTTCACATGCTTATTCCTTTACAGTGGTGCCTCGCAATTCAACGTCCCACAATTCGACATTTGAGTTTCGCGGGTTTGCGCATGCACGTGCATGGAATTGTGTGATGTCATTTGCTATTTGTTGTCAGTTCTTTTTGGGCTACTTTGGTATTTGCCCATGTTGTTTCTGCTAATTTTCGATTCTACATCTTTCAGAAAGTAAAAAACTTGTAATTATTATTAATTTTTTGAGTGAAATATAAAGATGGTTCAAAGAGAACTGACCAGAAGAATAATTCCAAAAAGAAGAACACACAATTGAGCAAAGAGACAAATAAAAAAATTGTAGATAAAGTGCAGAAAGGTATAACAATTAAAATGTAACTCGAGTATTGCGTAGTAGATAAAGTGCAGAAAGGTAGAATAATTAAAATGTAACTCGAGTATGATGTTCCTAGGAAAACTGTGGCAACATTTTGCAGCAGAGACAGAACTCAAGTATGGCATTTCTAGGACAACTGTGGAGAACAATTTAAATGTAACTCGAGTATGACGTTTCTAGGACAACTGTGGTAACGTTTTGCAACACGGATTATGGGTGCTAGGGTGTCTGCTGGAAGACTTCATTCCAACATCCATGGAGTATGGCGTTTTTAGGACAACTGTAGTAACGTTTTGCAACACAGAAGATCCTAGGACAACTGTAGCAACGTTTTGCAACAGAGACAGAAGATTATGGGTTAGGATGTCTGCTGGAAGACTTCATTCCAACATCCAAGGGCTAATAAATAGACAACTGTGGCAATGTTTTGCAATAGAGAGAGAAGATTATGGGTGCTAGGGCGTCTGCTGGAAGACTTCATTCTAACATCCAAGGGCTAATAAATTGTGTTGTGTATAAAATAGTCTCTGCTGGAAGACTTCATTCCAACATCCAAGGGCTAATAAATTGTGTTGTATATAAAATAGCTTCATTCCAAACTCAAGTATGGCATTTCTAGGACAACTGTGGAGAACAATTTAAATGTAACTCGAGTATGACGTTTCTAGGACAACTGTGGTAACGTTTTGCAACACGGATTATGGGTGCTAGGGTGTCTGCTGGAAGACTTCATTCCAACATCCATGGGTGTGTGTTGTGTATAAAATAGTGTATTTTGTAATTTAGTGTGTTATATAGCAGCAAAACACATATGATAAAGTAAATAATTTAGTGTATCTCTCTCATCTCATCCATTAGGGGAATTGGATGGGGACTTAAATAATATATTGTATCTCTCTCACTCACTAGTTAGGGGAGTGAGATGGGGGTCCAACAACGAATTAATCTATTTTACATAATCTTATATGGGAAATATTGTCCCGCAAGTCGACAAAATCTATTTTACATAGTCTTATATGGAAAATATTGTCCCACAATTCGATAGTTTCTCAATTCGACATTACTTCAGCAACAAATTAGTGTCGAATTGCGAGGCACTACTATACTGGACAATTGGTATTATTTGAACTCCCACTCCTCTTATCAGTCCATTCATAAGAAGAGTTACAATAAGGTAAGCAACAAAATTTTTTTTAATCCATGATCATAAAAATGCAACATAGTGAAAATATTTGATAGCAAAATATCAATATTACAGCATTTAAATTGATGGTACACAAATGTACAATTGTCAGCTGCACGGAGGAATAACAGATTTCCATCTTAGGATCCAGGATCAAGTCCCAGATCCCATTTTAATTTTTAGAGAGTAACATAATGAATGAGAATTACAGGAATCATCCCTAACACATTTATCAATTCCCAACAAAAGGCTGATAATTTTTGATTAATATTAATACTTTCAAATTGCAATTAGAAGATGTTAATCTTATATTAGTTAATCACAAAACAAAATGCTAAAATTGTGTTGATTATTTGATACTCTCAAATGTTTATATTAAAATTAGCATTTCTCTCTAGAGGAATAATTTTATTGTTTTTGAAATTGTAATTATAGTATAGTGAGACCAATACTTATTGTTATTAGGCAAAGTGTTATATATATTTCAAAATTTTAATTAATATGCAAATTAGTGAGGAAAGAAAAATGAATGATTATTAGCATTTTTATGCATTTAATTAAAAAAATAACTTAAAAATTATATAATGAATGAATTTTTGATTAGAATTATATTTAATTGTTTAATATTAAATAATAATTTCAAATACTTCTTATTTAAAAATTATATATATCTTTTATAATAATTTTTACACTATGTGTAAGAAAAATACAAAATTCTAAAATACTATCTAGAATGGCTTTTTGTAAAATGTTTAAATTTTTATTGTTATAACAATACTGTTGTCATACTTTGCTTGACTTTCAAGTCCCATTATTTCAAATTTGAACTTTCAGCAGCAGATTATCCCATAAATAATGCCATCTTTCACATGTCCTAAAGAACTGCTCCTTCTGGAGACCAGACAAAGTAGACTAAGGGCATAATAAGTTGTATTGTATGGCATGCTCTTCACGTAATGTGAGGCAAAGAACAACAGTTGTATGTGCATCCCTTGTACCATTAAAGTCTATAAAAAATGGCAGTGCCTGAAGAGACATGAGGTATATTATGTTATATGAGTTTAACTAAGGATATACAGCAATTATAGTGGCATGAAACATCAATACCATATATTGGCAGGATATCCTGAATGTCAGAAAATATCAAGGATAGATTCTGATTGGGGAACAAGACCCACACAGATATACCATGAAAAAACGACTTGTTGAGCTGAATAATGATGTATTAAGAACTGCTGTTGAGGAGAATTCAAAATTGAATTGGCAGGAATTGGCCACATGCATCCATTCATCTTATTCAACTATTCACAGGCATCTATGAACCTTCATTGTGTGTCAAAACTGGGTATGTAGGTACCCTATGAGTTCATGTTACAAAATCTGCAATAGAACTAAAATATATATCCAAATTCAATTTTAAAACTACAAATAATACACAGTTAGAAGCTCTCAGTTAAAGTGAAAAACAATTATTTATTTATTGCAGAGTACTTTTGGTTTTAATAAACCATCATCAGTGTAAATATTACATCTTTATAACAAAACAAGATGGAATGGTTATAAATATACAATTCTAGAACAGTTTAAAATTCAAAATTCTTTAGAATGAGAACATATTTAAAGTTTAAAATAATAATAATATACATAAATCCAAAACTTTAAAATAACATTTTTAAAATAAAATCCTAGAATAACATATCTAGATTAAAAATATACATAAATATATAATGGAAAATCAAAATAAAAATACAATAAAATAAACTTATGTAATTAAAATAAAAATAAATAAAATAAAAACTAACATAAATACTGTGCTATCATGTCTATGTATAAGTAAAGTCCAAATACCTAAATACGTACTAGGCAACCCCATTGTGGTGGGATGACTTCCAGTATATTATCATTGACAATACACATAGTTCTCTTTGTCTGCAGTATCTCTATGCTTTCTGCATATCTTATTTCATGCACATTCTCTATGGACTTCAATAAAACTACCTCATTCCACAATATATTTAAATTACATTCATATGCTTTTCTTGCTAAAGCAGTAGTGAGTCTGCCATTAATAATATCTTTTTTATGTTCATTTATCCTATACTTCAAAGATCTAACAGTACTGCCTATATATGCCTGGTACGAATTATCATCACAATCTAAGAATGGAATTAAATATATATATAATATATATTTTTAATCTAGATATGTTATTCTAGGATTTTATTTTTTATTTAAAAATTTTAAATTTTATTTTATTTTATTTTAAAAATGTTATTTTAAAGTTTTGGATTTATGTATATTATTATTATTTTAAACTTTAAATATGTTCTAATTCTAAAGAATTTTGAATTTCAAACTATTCTAGAATTGTATATTTATAACCATTCCATTTTTGTTCTATTTTTTTGTTTTAATTTTATTTTAAATCGTTCTAGAATTTTATATTTATAACCATTCCATCTTATTTTGTTATAAAGATGTAATATTTGCACTGATGATGGTTTATTAAAACCAAAAGTACTCTGCAATAAATAATTGTTTTTCACTTTAACTGAGAGCTTATAACTGTGTATTATCTGCAATAGAATGTGGACATTTGCACTTTCTTGCTCTTCTGTGAAAACAGGGAGCTATTTTTGAACACTGTGGTTATGGGAGATGGAAAATGGATTCTGTACCACAACATTAAGTGCAAACATCAGTGGCTTCCTAAACAGATTGTGTCTGTAATAGTGGTTAAATCTGGACATTTTCCACACTAAGGTTTATTAAGGTTTTGCCGAATGTTTAATAGTTCATAATGAATTATGCAAAGCATAATTCATAATGAACTTCTGCCACTGAACAAAATCATTACAGGGGAGGTCTACTGTCAGCAATTAGAACATCTATGCACTGCTTTCCAGGAAAAACATCCAGCATTCTTAATCATAAAGCCATAATTATTCAATAGAATAACACAAAACCACACATGGGCAAAATGAGTTGTGCCAAGTTGCATGAGTTCAGGTGAGAAAAACTTTCCTGTCCAACATATTCCCAACCTTGCATCATCCAATTATTATCTGTTTTACAGCCTCACACACTATCTTGCTAGGGAAAACAGTTTGAAATGTTGAGGAGATAAAACTCTAACAAAGTTCAGTGCAAGTATTTGAAATCCATGGACTTCAAGTCTGGCATTCAAGAACTTATTGGACAGAGAGAGAAGGTTCTAAGTATTAATGGCAGTTATTATGATGATTATAAGATCTGTTCCAAGTAAATTTTGTTTTTTCTTCACATATTATAAATTTTAACTTATCAGCAAAACAAAGCGACCTATACCACACTTGACGATCGATGCAGAAGGCTTTCTCAATTCGACATTACTTCGGTGACGGATTAGTGATGAATTGCGAGGCACCACTGTATTAGATATGATGATGATGATTATATTTGTATTTATTACATTGAATATTTTATTGTTAAAATGCCTTGAATTTCAAATAAATTATTATTAAGTAAGGTTTTAAATCGAAATAAGTACATATATGTTTTTTAAACCTCAAAACAATTTTACCAGAACTTTTCTGAGAGAAAGGAGGCGTATCAATATTACTTGCTCCAGGGTGCTGAATATGTAGCTATGCTAATGACTGATCTATATAAATTATACTATTTTTTATATTAATTAAAATGTCCAGTGTTAACAGCACATTATCTGTCATTTATTTATATATAAATAAACATGATACTCACTTTGTACTTTTTGTGAAAATTAAACCTAGAACTCTCTTTTTTGTTCTATTTCCTTATATTTATTTTATAAATATTTTGTTTCATTAAAATAAAAGAACTTACATTACCAAATCAAATATTTAATTTCAATCTGAGATTTAATGAAAATAAACTAAATAATAGTCACATTGATATAGCAAATAAATTTTGAAATAAATTAAAAATAGGCATTATAAGAGAAAAAAACTGAAAATCAAAAATTAATGTGTTAAAACATAAGATATCCCTTGGTTTATGAAGATTACTGGGGCCTTAAACTGTTTGTTAAGTGAAAATTTGTAAATCGGAACCTCATTTCCTATTAATTCCAATGTAAAAAATTTTTTATTGCTTCTTAGATACCAGAAAGTGATTGCTATTTTATTTATTGATGTTAAAGCATTTCAAAAGCATTAATATAATTATGTATACTATAATATAATAGTTTATGATAGATATTACATTCATCTTTGAATTTCAGAATTACTAAATGCTAAGTGATCTTCAAAGTCTAATAAAACTATATACTTGCCAATCATTATGGATTCATTTATTAGTTAAAAAATTTCATTAAATATTGTCTCAAATTTATTTAATTCTCAAAAATCTTCTTTCTGCTAAATTATTGATAAAAGTAAGTCCAATTTTCTGAAAGTTAGTATTGATACTTTTAAATTAATTTATTAAAAATTCATTAATTATAGATTTTATTATAGTATTTTTCTATTTTAAAAACAAACAGAAAGATGATAATTTACTTATTTAAATCATTACATTGGTTAGATTTAGAATTTTCCAATAGAATAATAAATTTAAATGTGGATAAAAATACACAGTATTAGAGACTTATACAGCTGGAATAATGTACAGTTATGGTTTTATGAAATTAACCTTTAACACTCCACTGTATTGCTAATATAAACCCTTCTGTTTCAGTAAATAGATCCCCTTTCTGACTAACCAGCATACTTGATGCTTTAGCATCAATGAAGTGTTTCTGAAAGTCGTGTGGGTGTCTGCCATGGAGTCACCTTTCTATACCAGGATGTTTTCTTTTTATGTATGTGTGCAGTGTTTTCCTTTCTACACCAGGATGTTTTCTTTTCTTGTATGTGTGCAGTGTAATCTGTTTGGTTTGGAGTGTCGTTCTGTAGATTTAATGGTGTTATGTTTCTGTCTGCCAAGACAATAGCTTTGTATAGTTGTTTGTGATGTATATTATTTTTTATGAAAAACTCTCTCAGATTATAGATCAGTCTGTTGTGTAAATGTCGGATGTCAATTGTACCCTGTAATGTCAGTTTCTAATTTTGTAATTGTGTAGTATGTACGCATTATGAATTCGTTCATGTCAGTTATCCATTTCATGCATTAGCAGAATTTTTCAGCCTTGGTGGTCTCCGGCTGAGTTTCCAGGGAAGCACTTTGGCTGGTTGGGCTCTGATGTGGTGACCCATTTTCTTCAGTGGGTATTTGTATTGCAGTAGTCTGACTTGGGTTGGTGCTTATTAATATTATTATTATTGATATATTATTATTTGGTTCCTAAAAAAAACACCGTGTTATGTGAGATCTGCAGCCAATACAAAAAAAAGAGAATTATATTCCAAACCAATTAAAAACAAATAAATTTTTTTAATTCCACATAAAAAACTTAATTTTTATTAAGAATATTAATAACATGAAACATAAAGAAAAAGTGTATTTTTAAGACCCTAAAAAAACAATATACGTAAAAAAAAGAAAGTATACAGCCTATGTAATATTGATTTAGTAATTATATTTTCCTCATCATTATTCAGTAAAAATGAGAACGTTTTTTTCTTTAAACAATATCAACTTCACTTCCTGAACTTTTATTGCATTTACAGTTTATTTATCTTCTGCTCTCTTTATAAAATTTGTAATGTAACCCACTAAAACTTGCAATAAAACAATTGTTCCTTAACATATTCCCAAAAAAAATATATGAATAAAAAAATTTTTCTTCTCTTTCACATTTCTCTATTAAAGAATAAGAACTTACTTTTTATCCAAGAATTGAATGTTTTGAACATAAAATACTCAGTGGTCGTCAGTTATCTCAATTTCAAATTGAAATCTAAAATAGATTGCATATTGTCCCTCTCATTGCAAACTAGTGAAATTGCTGTATGACTAATTTTAGCAAAGTATATCCTAATGATTGCATTTTATGTGTGTATTATATATCCCTAGTATGGATTTGCAAAAAGTAATGAAAGTGTTTTGTG
The DNA here is from genome assembly GCA_000484575.1 of Olivierus martensii. NCBI lineage: Eukaryota > Metazoa > Arthropoda > Arachnida > Scorpiones > Buthidae > Olivierus > Olivierus martensii. The sequence goes on along the minus strand of AYEL01090973.1, from coordinate 1,044 downwards.
TTATAGGAGAGTAAACCTAATTTTCTAAATATGTTAAGTAAAAACCATGTTGTAGAAGTACCGTGTTATATGAGGGTTTCTGCAATTTTCAAATCATGTTAGAATGAAACCGTGTTGTAGGAAGCATGTTATAGGAGAGATACTTGTATTTTTAAATTATTTTTTAATATAATAATTTTGTAACTTATTAAATTTTTCTAATTAAATTATATATGATTTTGGATTGATGATGATAATAGATTTTAGGGCATGGTAATAAGAATTAATATATTATGTGCTGGATAGTGCTGAAAATAAAGTGTTTTGTTATAAAATTTCAAAATTGTCATTTACTCAGTTATAAGAATCAAGCTAACTAGAGCAAAAATTTCATAATTTCTGAATATATTAATACAGGAGTGCTCCTTCTAATGTAAATTTGACTTTACATAAAAAAAATTTCTGGCATAGAAATATTTAAAAAATCATCTGTATAATTTAAGTTTGTAGTGCAATATTGCAATATAGACAATAGGTAAAAGCTTAGTTTTTTCAGGTAGAACTATTTATTTACTTTTTTCCATATATCAATTTCTTTGTAAAAGTAAATAAATAGTTCTACCTAAAAAACTGAGCTTGCATCTATTGTCTATACAGTGGTACCTTGGTTAACGATGGTAATCCGTTCCAGCATTACCGTCGTTAAACAAAACCTTCGTTATCCAAAGCCTGATTCCCCATAGGATTTAATTGAAAATTGATTAATTCGTTCCAGCTCCTTCCCACAACCATAGTAAATATTAAAAATGTAGATAAAACTCATTTAAAATGTCCTAAAAATATGGAAAATATCATTTCTTTATTATATTTGCTACAAATAAATTAACATTAATAAAATGAATTGTTCGTGGAAACAGCTTTTAATTATCAAACTTCACCAGAAGGACAATTGGGCTCACTTCAGAGTTTTTTGACAAACGAACCCGTAAACACTGATTAGCAGCTTATAGATTCAATGATTATTATATAGATAAGATTTGTTTTTGCCTTTTAATGGCGAACGAA